>JAASGT010000174.1:0-40763 GCA_023334315.1 Globisporangium alternatum | reverse complement strand
GACGAGTCGTGAGCGGACTGCACGCGATCCGGACGATCGGGAACCTCGAAACAGTACACGATCGCCCGTGTGTGCCGTGCAAAATCGTCGACTGCGGCCTGATCGAGTCCTGACAAATCGGTGAGAACGGACGCTGCTTGAGCAGCGGTTCACAAGAGCCCGATAGCAGTATCCACACAAGGTGATCAACTACTGATCCAATAAGCTTTGGGAGCTTCTCAGCAGAGTCTGCGAAAGTGCTCCAGTATTTCGGCAGCGCGTAGCGCTTTCGCGGCGACGACACGCCGACTTGTGCTCATGCATCATCTGCTCCTGCACGCACAGCGTCAGTGGACGACTTTCAAAAATTTATCAAATTAAATATTTGGTTTCGGTTATATTCGCTTTTTGGGCGTTTTAGAGCGGCGTTGAATTGCTGACAATTCTCCGTCATCTAAATCTAAATCGGGAAAAGGCGGAAATAGAAAAACGTCCCTTCATTTCCAAGAATTTCGTCTTGGATTACTTATAAAAATAAACTTATTTCTGAGTCTGGTTCTTTCTGAGAATATCCGATAAAATGAACTGAGCGCGAAAAAAATGTGGTGAGCTTGCACTTTATCTTCGTACCCTCTGGCTTTCTCCCTCCTTTTTTTCAAACGTTCAAAAAGGCGCCGCTGGACGCATTTGACGCGCAAAAAGCCATCATCACCACAGACGCGAGATCTAGAAAGACTGAGCGCGCGTCGTGTGAACACCAGCAGCCCCCTCGTCCCCAATCTCCCATTCACATTCCCCCCAGAGATCGTGTACAGACGAAGCGAGATGAACGTGGACAACAGCGGCAACCTGATCGTGTCACCCATCAGCGTGCGTGGCCAGGAACGGCTCGCGCGCCTGCGCGCCTCGATCCAGCACCAGTTTGGCGGCAACGATGGCATGAGCCGAGCAGCCTCGCGCAGTCTCGACATGGGGCAGGCGCACGGTAGTGTATACGGACAGTCACAGCAGCAGCAGCAGCCGCGCTCCAAGATCCGCCAGCGTATCGAGTGGGCGTCCCGGATGACGTCCGACGAGATCTTCTTCCGCGAGTTCGGGAGCCCCAAGCAGCTCATGGCGCTCGACTTCGACCTCGCGCGTACCGAGCAGCCCCGCCTGTCGAGTCAACACGTGGATCTCAGTGCGCGATCCAGCGCTATTGTGAACAGCAGCAGCGCGCGAACGACGACGACGACGCAGAATTCGAATGCCCCACCACAGAGCTTGTTCAGCAGTAGTAACAGCACACGAGTGGAGCAGTCGCGTATTAAGCATGATGCTGTTGCGGCCGCTGTCAACGCAAGCCATTTGGCTCACGACAAGAGCCATCACAGCCGTAGAAGCGCTCCAGTCGTAGCAGCAGCAAGCGGAAGTGCGTCCAACAGTTCATCACTGGCATTACCTGCTGCCAGTCAGTCGCATGCCCGCGCCGACTCCGATCGACCCGCGTACATCAGTCAGCTGCAGCGTCCAACGCGCATTCTCACGCCAAAGAAGCAGAGCCTCAAGCGTCAGCGCTCCGCAGATGAGCCTCCGAGCGCCGAGAAGGCAGTGCTGCCTCCTCCCACGCAGAAGCCGCGGCTGCTCAGTGACGTCACGTCGACGTTCAACAACCGCAGCTTCAGCAACGTCGGCCACGCTCGTGGCAGCACCAGCAATTCCAGCAGCAGCACTGTGAATACGTTCATGAACAGCCCCGTGCGGAAAGCGCCGACGTTTGCCCGCCCGACGATGCTGCAGCTGCCGTCGCCCAGCAAGTTCCGCGTCCCGACGAGTACCACGCGGCTGTTTGGTCAGCGCCAAGGCTCGTACAGGTGAGGAGAATGACTGTGCATCTTGTGCCCATTTATTGTGTGCAACGAGCTATAGAGAAGCTCTGTAGCCACTGTCGAAGTAGATCGAACGTGTACGATACGATAGGCAGCAGACAGGTAGGTAGGTAGATGTTGGTCAGTTAGTGGCGGCAGATTGTTGAGAGAGAGATGAATGGATAGTGTGATTTTTATGTTGTTAACGACCGAACGACTGACTGCTTGCTTTGTCTGTAGCTCTCCACTACTACTTGTGAACGAGTGAGAAGCCTTAGAAGATCATACCCTCCATGCGGTTCAGGCGCTCGTTCGTGCCAGACGGCAGGCGGAACTTGATCATGCCGGAGAACGTCACCACGAGCTCGGCCTTGCTGCGCAGGTCGCGCACAGCCACGCGTCGCAGCTCGCCGGCCATCTGGGCCTTCAGTCGCTCGGCCTCTCGCACGAGGCACTCGACGTAGCCGAGCAGCAGGATGTGAAAGTTCTGACGCACAGTCTCGTCGAACGCCAGGAAGCGGTCGACGCAAAGCGCGAGGTTGTTCGCGTCCTGCGTCGGGATCACGCCCAGCTCGTCCACGAACCGCACGGCGTCCTCATACTGCTGTTTCTCAAAGATCTCAAGGAAGATGCTGATGTTGAGCAGGGTCTGGAACGCGATCGCGGCCGTGCGCGCGTACTTGTTCGCGATGGCCTGCACCCACGGGAAGCGCATCCACTTCTCGGCAAAGTCCTTGGCGAGGCGGAACCACTCCTCGCGCTCCGGGCGCGGCGCCGACAGCGTCGAGCTCAGCTGGTTGTTTAATAATACGATCACACCTTCAATGTCACCGGCGCTCTTGAGCAGCGCGAACGCGTCGTGCGGCCGGCCGCGCGCCTCAGCCTTGCGCGCTGCGTTCAGGATCAACTCCTTGATCTCGTCCTCTGGCTCGTCCTTGAGCAAGCGGTCAATCACGCCGCGCGTGCGGCAGCCGTCTGTGTTGTTCGTGAACCCTGCGAGCACGTCGAACTTGCGCGTCTCCAGCAGCAGCTCGGCGAGCAGCTCCTTCTTGGCATGCGGGTCCGAAATGCAGGCGACGTACTCGGCCGCCTCGGGCGCGTCTGTCCGCTGGAACGCGTGCACGTACTGGCGGATGAGCCGCACGAGGTCGATGTTCGTCTCGTCTTCCTCTTCCATGCCAAACGCGCTCGTGTGCAGGAGGCCGTAGTGGTTCAGCGCGATCGCAAAGTGCACGGCTTCCAGCAAGAAGCCCTTGGACGCGATGTACTTGATCGCCTTCTCAAACTCCTGCGTCACCAACAGGATCTCAAAGTACAAGAACGCCGAGAAGTTGTTGCCACCACCGCCTGGCAGCTTGGACGAGGCTTCAAAATGCGCGGGGCCAAATTTCTGGATGCTCTTCGCTAGTCTCGCGATCGTGTACGCGCTGTCGGGCGCCGAGCTCGACGCACCATCGCCTACACGCTGGATGAAGCACAGCCGCTGCCACAGGTAGTCCTCGATCGTCGACAGGATGCGCGACTCGCTGGCGTTCGGGTTGCCAAAGCAGAGCAGGTTCACCACACAGCGCTCGTACGGGTTCACGACCGAGATCGCGTCGATGGACGCGCTTGTGAGGCGGTGGTAGCGATCCACGAGCTTCTCGTACTCGACTGGGGACTGCTTGGAGAACGCACTCATGGGGGCCGCGTCACGGTCGCCAGCCACGCGCTTCTGCTGCACACGGTACTTGAGCGCAGCGAGCACGTTCGCGTCCATTGAGACGTCGCCTGCTCGAATGGAGCTAGCCACCAAGTCGACGGCTTCCTGGTCGCCGCCGGAGCGCATGCAGTAGTACACGAGCGTCCAGATGTTCACGTCGAGATCCGTGTTCGCGCTGTTGCCGTTCGCGGCGTAGCGCGAGCTCTGCAGGTACCGCACGAAGGCGCGGATGTTGGACACGAGGTCAGGCACGCCACCCGTCGCGAGCTGGTGCTTCTGCACGGTCTGGTACACGAAACCGCGGAATTGGCTCTCGAGGAACACGCGCGCGCCAAAGGCGAAGCGGTGGCGCAGCTGCGGCGAGTCCTCGCTCAGCGCCTTGGCAAACTCGCGCTCATGGAGCCCAGCAGCGGCAGCGCGCGTCTTGTTGTCCCCACCCGCGACCATGTCGCCCAGCAGCTGCCAGCACTTGAGCACAGCCTCCCACTTGGAGCCCGTGACCGAGGCCAACACGTTATCGGTGATCGCGCGCTGGAACGTGTGCACGAGGTCGTACTGGCTGCGCGTGTTGGGCACGCGGCTGCTGTTGAGTTCCTTCACGACGCTGTAGTACTGCTTCATCTCGTCCGTGAGCGAGCTCTCGACTGTCAGCTGCGACATGCGGAGCGGCGCGTCTGAGGCGAACGCCGAGCCTGACTGCGCCAAATCGAAGCGACGCTGCCCGCTGAATGGCGCGCCTCCGCTCAGGCCGAATGCACCCGTAGTCGCGTTACCACCGAAGCCACCGTTGCTCGCGTCGCCACGCTTGGCGCTGCCTGCGATCGCAAACACGTTGCCGCGGTCGTCGTGCTCCAGGATGCGCGGGTAGTTGCGGATGCCGAGCTGCTTGGAGCCGCCGAGGTCCTCCAGAAGGCGCTGCTTGGCGAGCTCAAAGTCGTCGATCATTGCCTGGTTCATGCGGTCGTGTGTGGCCTCCATCGTGCGCCGGTTCACGTCCTCAATCGCCGTGAGGATGATCATCTCGTGGTGGTGCGTCAAGTAGCCTTCAATGTTGGTCTCACCCAGTGGCGTCTCTGGCTGGAACTCTGGTGTGATCTCGAACGCCTGCAGCTCCTTGGAGAGCTTCTCAGCGTCAATACCCTTCGAGGCCAAGAGGAAGTTGGCCTTGTCGATCCCAGCGGCCGCGGACGCCAGCCCGCCCGGTCCACGTCGCGCCGCCGTGCGGTGGTCGGCGCCATGCGCCGCACGCTTCTTGCCCACGCTCTGCTGTTGCACCTGGTCCTGCTGCTGCTGGAAGAACGCGCGCGACGCGTCGTCGAGCTGCTCAAGGCCTTTCTCGAGGCGCGGGATGCCAAAGTCGTCGATCGCCGTCGTGAGCTTCAGTGAGCTCTGGTAGAGCGCCTTGAAGTCGATATCGCCGGACGCCATGACTGCCTGTCTATTGTAGTGTGCGTATGTGTATACAGAGGCGGTTAGTGAACAGACGCACGGGCAAGAAGAGCGCACAACGCGCGCGAATTGCTCACCTTCTTGCGGATGGATGCCAACTTTGGCGCGTTCCACACCAATGGGGGGACGGAAACAGCAAGAAGGATTCGTACTTTGAAGAATCAACAGTGTAGCTGTGTGCTTTTGTCCCGCACTTTCCCAATGTTGTCCCGTATGTTCCGTTTTGTATCATTTTGTGCGGGTTGAAAAAGAAAACCAGAATTATAATTCGGGACAACAAACATGTGTCTGATTTCGAAGAGAAACCCACAAACTGAAGCTGTGTGGCACACCCTTCGAGCTAATACGTATTGAGAAGAACGAACGACAAGCAAGTCTTTTACATACAGCAACGCTTTGGAAGTTAGCATTACATTGATGTTCCACCCGTTTCCTAACGGAAATTAACATAGCTATGGACCTTGATCGAGGTCTCTTGCTGCTCTTTGGATTTTCAGCACGAGAAGCGGGAGATTATCTTGGTCCGACGTGTTGGTGCTGAAGATCGAAACTGTTTGTAACAGCCACTATTTTGATTGACTGGTGCACGTGTGCTCCGCAGTCTCCCATCCTGCTGCACTTGTGTTGGTGCAGACACTGTAGTAAAATAGTCAGAGCAGCTCTCTACGTACAACACCAATTGTCTCAAGCCAAGCAAGCGAATATGTATTGAGATCGTTGCGTCTTGTCCTTCCGAAGAGATCCGGAGCTTGTGCAGAGGATCGCCACTTGCAACAAGCATGCAAACTTTCATAGAAAGCACACGTTGACTCTGATTCCGCCCGCCGCAGAAACTCACCAAGCTGCAAGAGACAGTCAATTGGCCACAACTGTCTTTTTGCGTGTGTGCAACGCAACGTTGACAGTGTCCCTACTTTCACAACGTTGCACGCGGGACTCTGTCCCGAATAACTTGAATTGGTTGAGTTTTCGGCTTTCTCTTTCAGCTGGTAGCGCGGCTACTCATCACATCAGAAAATATACCCCTTCAAATATGCTACTATCTGATGAAGCATACATTAGATCCTGTACATCACAATACAGTCGTACAGCGCTTTTGTGTCTCTATCAAGTAGTACAATCTACAAAATGATATAATCGAGACACTCTCTACTCACACCGCACCCTCCATCGTCAATCGAAAAAGTGGGCGAGAGAGAGGAGCGCCCGCCCCCCTCGTCCAGCATTTCATAGCGAGAAAAGGCCGGCAGTGCGCGCAGCAGCAGCACGCGGAAGAGAAGCGAAGTGCACGAGAGAGCTCATAAGCCTCCTGCGCTGCGTTGTTTTCCCAGCGTCCGCGTAGCAAGAGCACTTCAGCAGCAGGTGCGTCCCTCGAGAGCATGAGGCGGCTTGCATGCCGTTGCTGATGTTACTGTGCTGGATAGATGAACTCATGGTGTGGTGCGGATATTGTTTTTTTTTTGTATGAATGAGCAGGCTCTTGTTGCAAGACCGCTTCGGTCTCTGTGGGGATTTTGAAGTTGGGGAGTGCTCCGCCACGTCACGCTCCCCCTGCCTCCCTCGCTGTGCATATTTCGTCCACAGAGGGAAGGAAGAAACGAACGAACGTGCGGCGTGGACGACGCGATTCTGTAGAGAAGAGTAGTAACAAGCAAGCAAAACAAAAAGAAGACACAAGATGTCGTGGGTGTGCAGCGCGTGCAGATTCCCGAACGAGGAGGATGGCGCCGACACGTGTCGTGCGTGTGGCACGGAGCGACCGGAAGCGAGCGGTAGCGAGCCGCACGTGGTCGTGATCGAGTTGCCCGCGAAGGAGAAGCTCGGAGTGAAGCTCATGCCCCCGAAGGACGGCGTGATCAAGCACGGTTTGAGCATCGATAACATTGACAACCCACTGCTGGAGAACAAGGTCCAAGCCGGCGATCTGATTGTCGCGATCGGCGGCAACAACGTCGACAACATGGGCTTCTCGGACGCGATTGACCTAATCCGCAAGCTGCCTCGACCGCTTGCGATCTCGTTCGAGATTGACGAAGACCGTCGCCAGGAAGCGCTGGCGGAGAAGAACAAAAAGAACAAGGAGAACGACCTCGACACGCAGCTGACGACGTACGCTGTTGTGTTCGATGACGGCCCCATGGGCTTGAACCTGGAAGAAGCTGTGCGATATGGTATCGACGGTGCTGTCGTGCGCGCGCTGAAGGGCCAAGCCAAGACGAGCGGCATGATCACGGTGGGCGATATCGTTTACAAGGTCAACGACGTTGAAGTGCTCTGCATGCCGTACTCGGAAGTCATGACGGTGCTCCGAAACGCGCCAGTGCCGAAGACGCTTCAGTTCGTGCCGAAGGACAAGCTCGCGGATGTGCAGCGCGTGAACTCGCGTCACTCGGAGTCGTTCCGCATTCGCGAGTCGCAGGCGAACGTGAAGCAGCGCCTGATGAAGAGTCCGCGAATTGTCAAGGACGATGGCAACGACGCCGACGATAGTAAGTCCATTGCGCAGCTCATCATGGACAACAAGGCGGCGACGATCAAGAAGGGGCGCATGTACAAGCAGGGCAGACTGATGCGTAACTGGAAGTCTCGCTACTTCATCTTGAGTGTGTCGAAGATCGAATACTTCAAGAACCCAAGTTCGACGGCGGCGCGCGGCGAGATGAGCTTCCTGGACCACCGCTGCACGGTTCGCTCGCTCCCACCGACGAACGACGTTGTCTGCAAATCCCCAAATGTGACTGCCGAGTACCTTTTGGAGCTGCGTGTTGGCGACCGGCGTCTGGTGATGGCGTGCACTTCCGAATCGGACAAAAAGGGCTGGATGGACGCCATCAAGCTTGCCATTGACGCTTCGAAGACTGTGAACCGCACCCAGAGCCCTGGTGAGTCCTTACGAGAAGCCAAGGCGCTGCGCGTTCAACGCACGGAGAGCATTTCCCTCGAGGGATCGCAGACGTTCCTTGATCGCAATGCTGGCGGTCGTTTGTCGCAGTTCAACTACGAGACCTTCTCCACTCCCGTTATCCACGTTGCCGTTCTGGCTGCGACGAACCTGACGAAGGAAGGAAGCACTGTCAACGCCATGTGTGAAGTCACAGTTGGTGCTGAAACGTTCAAGACCTCCATTGTCAAGAGTCAGCGGTCTCCCGTGTGGAAGCAGGATAACTCTGCGTCGTTTGAGGCGCCGAGCGAAGACATGGTGGTCGAAGTCCGTGTGTTCGACGAGCACGTGTTCCGCACGACGTCGCTGATTGCGACCCTGACGATCCCACTGAAGTCGCTTCCAAACATGACGAAGAAGGTGAAGAAGTACCCGCTGGCACTCGGAAGCCGTTCTGCCGGCGCCGTGTTGACGCTGTCGCTCGAATACGTCAACAAGGCCAAGGCGTACCAGCAAGACCAAGAACGAGGACGTCTCGGACGTGATCTCAGCCGCTCGGGCGTGATGAACGACGAGATGGGTCAGATCAAGCTTCAGGCGCAGATGGCTGCCGATGAAGCTAGTAGTCACGCTGCTCGCGCTGAAGAAGAAGCCCGAGCGCTGCTTGAAGAAGCGCGAAAGAAGGCGGAGGCCGCTATGGCTGCTGCTCGTGAGGAGCATGAGCAAGGCAAGGCAGCTGTCGAAGCCGCTATGGCAGAAGCAGCCCGCGCCAAGGAAGAAGCTGAGAAGCAATCCGAGGAGGCTCGCCGTGCCCACGAAGAAGCACGAAAGCTCATTGAAGCGAATCGTCGCATCCAAGAGGAGTCCACCAACGCCCAGAACTCCCAGGCTGCGAGCATGTTCGGCGAATACCGCAGCATGGTTATGGACGGCATGTCGCACGAGGAAGTGAAAGCGAAGATGTCTGAGGCTGGCATCGACGACAGCAGCATCGCGGCGTTCTTCGATGGTATCAACGCGTACGACGATAAGATTCGCGCGCTGCAAGCCGAAGTGGAGAAGCTTAAGAGAAGTCGCTCGATGCGCCAGCGTGAAGAGCCGAAGCCACAAGACATGTTTGCCAACTTGGATGGTGATCAAGTCAAGCTGCTGCGTCGTCTGTTGAAGCTCGAAAAGCAGCTGCAGCAAGCCGGTATTGCTGTGGCTGCTGATATTCCGTACGAAGAGGCGAAGCAGAAGGTCGAAGAGATTTCCAAGCGCATGCAGGAGATTGGTTCTGCCGATGTGACGCACCCAGATCCAGCAGTTCAGAAGCAGCTACGAGAAGAGTACTACAAGCTTGAGCAGGATATGGAGAAGTACAACACTGCGCTGATGCTTACAGACGAGTACGCCGCTGAAGAGGCACGCAAGGAGCGTGAGTGGGAAGAGGAGAACTACGAGGACAACATGAAGGCACTGAAGGCTATCCGACGCATGATGCCAGTGGATATCAAGAAGATGTCTGAAGCCGAGCTTGAAAACATGGTCACGCCAAGCGGTGGGCGACTGAGCCGTGAGGTTGTGCGAAAGTTCAAGCGTACGAACGTTCTCGAGATGCTCCGTATGAACCCAGCGGACATTGCGAGAAACCATCCGTCGTTGCTGGAGAACCTTCGTGTAACGGGTATGACTGTCTTTGAGCGTCGCGCGTTGCACATCCACTTGAGTGGTATCGCCGAGACCTGGAAGGCACAACAGGGTGAGGAAATGACGAAGAAGAAGTACGAGTGGTTCAAGACGCTGAAAGAAACGTTCAAGACGGTGGTGAATTCGTACAACAAGCACGTGAAGCAGTACGGTCCTGCAGACAACCACCCGTACGCGACGCGTGACGACCCGGACATCGGTTGTCCGATGATCGGAAAGCAGTGCCCAATTAAGGCGAACAACGTGCCAGCGTACAACGTCGATCTGGGTTTCCCTGACGGCGACGTTTACATGGAATCGACTGTCCAGAAGGGTAACCCCGATGATGCCGGTGCTCGTGCTCTGGCTGAAGCAAAGGAGCTTGCAGCCAAGAAGGTTGCCAACGGTCGTGCTGATGCTTTGAAGAAGCACTACAACAACAACGTGCGTCTGGTTGCTGAAGCGAACGGTGTGTGCGGACATATCGACTCGTCACTCGACAAGATTGAGAACGAGCAGCTGCTATGGTTCCAAGCACGATTGAAGCATCGTCTGAATAAAACCGAGACGGCAGCGACAATCAAGGTGGAGCTCGCTGAGTTTGGCGAGTTGGTGAACGAGATTCGTCTGTCGAGCATCAAGTACGCTGAGCGATCCGGTATGAACTTGTCTGGAAAGCGAAATGCTGCCACTGATGCGCCAGATACGCGTTCGTCGATCGAGTGCAACCTTATGGTATTCTACATCGACGCTGTGAATGACTGTTTCGATGGTATGGAGGAGCGCATGAAGGATGTGAAGGCGAACGACAAGCGTCTGCTGTCCGCGATCTCGACTCTCCGAGACATGCTGAACGAGCTGAAGGAGAAGAGTGTGAAGACCATGAGCTCAATGAAGGTCAAGAGTCCTCCAATGGCCCGCAAGGTGAAGACTCGCAACGACCTCATGAAGGAAGCCAAGGAAAAGAACGCTAGCGAGGCTGGTCCACCTGCTGCAGCAAGCGGCGGCGACGACAGTGGCGGTGCTCCTGAGCGCGCTCCTCATCCGATGATGGCGATGAGAGGAAGAGGGCGGAGCGGGCGTGCGGGCGGCCGAAACGACTTGTTCGCTGCGATTGCTGGTCGTGGACGTGGCGGCGGTGGTGATGATGAAGGTGGCGGCGGTCGCGGAGGCGGCGATTTCCTGGCCTCGATTCGTGGTCGTGGTCGTGGTGCTCCTGGTGGTCCTGGACGAGGCGATCTGTTTGCTATGATCAAGGCTCGTGGTGCAGCAGGTGAAGATGACAGTCCTGGTGGTGGTCCTGGTCGCGGCGGTGGAGATCTGCTGGCGGCGATTCGTGGTCGTGGCCGGGGTCCACCGGGCGGTGGTCGTGGCGACTTCCTGTCTGCAATCGCCGCTCGCAAGAAGGCGGAGTAGAGAGCCGACTCGCACGCGTAGAAGAAGGAAATAAGAACAGAAGCATCTTTGTTTGCAGTAGGGACCCAGACGGCGGCCGTGCAGCATGAGCAAGCAGCAGCACATCACACAGACAGACAGGAGAGAGGCGTAAACGAGAGAGACACACACGTCCAAACCGCCGTCACATAGAAGAAGAAAGCGGACAAGGCATTGTTTTCTAAATGACAAAAAGAAGAAAATCAACAAAAAGAAGAAAAAACAATCGGGTATCTTTTGTGTTTGAAGGTGCGCATGCCGTTGAAGTAGTTAATCGTCGCGGAAGGTTGGCTTGGACTTGCTCATGAGCGCGCCGATGGCCTGCACCAGGTCGTCGCTGTAGAGCACCGCGGCGTTGTGGTAGCGGACCTGCTCGAGCGCATCGGCGGTCGAGTGGTCGCGCTGGTAGTGGATCGTCTGCTTGATGCCGCGCACGGTGATCGGACTCTTCTGCGCGATGCTCGCGGCCACGCCCTGCACGTGCTCGAGCAGCTCGTCTTGGTCCTTGAGGGTCTTGAGCACGAGTCCGAGGCGCTCGGCCTCGAGGCCGCTGAAGTTGCGTCCCGTGTACGCGAGCTCCTTGGCCTGCTGTTCGCCGATGAGCTTGGGCAGCCGCTGCAGCGTGCCCACGTCCGCGATGATCGCCAGGTCCACCTCCTTGACCGAGAACACAGCCGACGTGTCGCAGTAGCGCAGGTCGCAACCCGTGATGAAGTCCACGCCCGCGCCGATGCACGCGCCGTGGATCGCCGCGAGCACGGGCACGCGGCAGCGCTCGGGCGCCGAGATCACGCGCTGGAACTCGTCGATGACACGCATGAGCGCCTCGCGCTTGCGGCCTTCGCACGACTCCTTGGCGGCGAGTTGCTGCAGCGTCGCGAACACGTTGAGGTCCATGCCGCTCGTGAACGCCTTGCCCTCGCCCGAGATGATCACGGCGCGGATCGTCGTGTCCTGCTCGATGTGCTCGAAGGCCTGTGCGAGCTCGACCCACATCTGCATGTTCATCGCGTTAAGCGTCTTGGGGCGATTGAGCTTCAGGTGCAGCACATTGTTGTCCTGCACTGTGAGCGCGAGCGTCTCGAATGTGTGCGATGCCAGGTCGAGCTTCTTGGGCGCCATGCGCATCCACTCCGTCAGGTGCGCGGCGTCATTGGACTCCTTCTTCGTGGACATGAGCGCATGGAGCGAAGGTGGCGTGAGCCCACAGGTAGCGGCACCAGTTGGGAGCACGGACTTGCGCGCATGAGCGGCGCCGGCGCGCGCGAGAGCTCCTCGGAAGGCCAGCATCGTGATCGATCAATCTGTCGGTCGCTAGGCTGTTGCAGAAATGGAGATGCCACTTTTTTCAGCGTTTCAAATTCCGACGTGTTTGCGTCGTGACATCACAAAGTTCAACCTACAACGCTTCCTATAAGCAACCAACCAAGTGTAGCTGCTCGTAGACCTACTGCCTTCTATGATCTAGCTATAAAATAAACAATCTGACCTGTAAAAAATAGCCTACAATAAAATCAACCAATAAAGTCAAGAGTATAAGGTAAAGCAAAAAACTACTTTTACAACCAGTGCAGTCTATAAAAAACCACACCTATAAAAAGTATCGCACAAAGTATGCAAGTCAGACGTGTAAACAACAAATTGTATTATTTCGTAAGCACAGACGCTTTTTGTAGGAAAGAAAAAAACTAGGTTTTAGACGTGAACTCTTGACAACATCTCACCATACCAACGTCAACCCTTAAAATGTATTGACGAGCCCAGCATTTTTTTCTTAAATAAATATACATGTATTTTTATACTGAGTTTTTCTATAATAGTATTGTTGCAACACGTAAGATTCGTATTTGAAATTTAAAACTGATCTTTCCGTCAGCTAAAACATAAAATGCATTTATTCCGTATTGGAAAATGCTTGTTGCACAATTCTGTATTTTTATTCACATATTTCGGTACGAACACGCTGCTGAACATTAAATTGTGTCGGAATCGAATTTGCCCATGATTCTGAAAAAAACTGACAGAATAACATGATAAAATACTTGACTTCGCTGAGCTCTCTTCTGGTCATGCGATAAAATCGCACATCAGAGCTTACCTAATAAAACAAACTTGCTGTAAATGTTCTTACAAAGATGCTTTTCAACAGACCGCCATGTTCGTACACCCACGCACGGAAGCGTCAATCATTCTTTACTGTCAATGGTTAAGCTCATACTTCGCAAGCACGACAAGCGAGCGGAGCATGCACAAGTTGTTGATGTGCTCAATTTTGGCATTGATCGCCAAAAAATCATGAATGGTCGATGAAGTGGTAAGATCGAAAGTTGCCAAGATGTTACCGACGAAACCGGCTTTTCACCAGCTGTTGGCGACCCTGACAGATGCCAAGAAGACCATCGATGTACAGGAGGAGCCTAAGTAAGGGGCGGATGACCTCCCATTACCTCGAGCAAATAATAGTATGAATTTATGCAGGAATGTTCCAAACGAACTGATTTATGAGACTTGTTGGTTTAAAAACTGAAAAGCGGCGAGAAATTAGGGGTATTTCGCTCGTTCACTTCAACACAGTCTTACAGAAAGCATGCCAGTCTCCAACTTGCGGCAAACTGCACACACTACCAAGTAACTCCACCACCCGCTCACCACCACCATGGCGTCCCGAATTCGATTGCGCAAGCAGCAGCAACTGCAATTGTGCGAGATGCACGAGGTACACAAGGAGTGGAGCTACAACGATCTTGCTCACTAGGCTCATGGCGCGTTCTGCCTGACGAAAAGCCCGGGAAGTCCTCTGTCGAGCGAATCCTGCGCACCAAGATCACGCTCTCCAACCTCTCCGCTGACTGTCTGTCGCGGAAGGAGCTGAGGTCGCCACACATGCTGCAGCTCGACCAAGCTGTCGTGGAGTTCATCATCAACGCCGAGCTCTCCAAGATGCCGACGTCGGGCAGAGTGATGTTGGCAATGGCGAGAAGGTTTGCGCGTAATCTTGCGATTCCAGTCCAGCAACGTCCACGCTTCACAAGGACCGAGTGGCTACGGCACTTCTTGAAGCGGTACAACCTCCATCGCAAGCGTGCACACGGGAAGATCGCGTCCGTCGACTTTGAAGAGGCGAAGAAGCAGCTGGTGCACCTGCGTGAACGTATTGGGCAGTTTCACCCATCCAATGTATACAATATGGATGAGACTGCTCTTTACTACAAGTCAGTCCCGAGGACCTCCATTGCCCTGAACGAGGCTCCAGCACACAAGCAGGACAAGTCCCGAGTGACGCTCGTCGTTGGCACGAACGCCGACGGCACGGACAAGCTGCCACTTGTAGTCCTGGGAAAGGCTGAGAAACCGCGCTGGTTGAGCAAGAAACCAGATGCGGTGCAGTACGTGGGCACATCAAAAGGCTGGATGACAGTGAGTGTCTACCAAGAGTGGCTTCGCAAATTGGATGAGCGAGAGAACCGGCGCATTCTCTTCCTCGTAGACAATGCCCCTACCCACATACACCGCGACGTGAACCTCAAGAACGTAGCGGTGATGAAGTTTCCTCCCAACACAACTGCACTCCTGCAACCCATGGATCAGGGAGTAATCGCGTATCTGATGCACGAGTTCATGAACAAGAAGACGGATGCCGCTGTGGAACGCTTCCTCGAGGACGAGAAGAAGCCCTTTCAAGCTTCGCTGCTGCAAGGAATCAAGTGGTGTGAAGAAAGCTGGAGTAGTGTTCCAGCAGAGGTGATTCAGAACTGTTGGAGACACGCTGGGCTGCTTGTCGACAGATCCAGTCTTAAATGCATTCTCCACAGCTAGGAAGTAACAAAAGTCAATACATTTGCCTTTGTGCAACCTTCGCGAAATCTTCAATCTCTCAAACCCTCTTCAAACAAATAAAAATTAGACTCCCTTACTGACGCTCCTTCCTGTATTCGTTTACCGATACAAAGGAATGTGTTCTCCTCTATTGTGTATAGCATGGCGCATTTGTATTCCGACTATTCGTCATGCATATCTGCTCAGATTGCTAAGGTGTTCCTGGCAGTCCGGCGACCATACGGATCGTCACTGACCAAAATACCTGCGTCAATAGTGTCGCCTTGCCAAAAAATGGCCTGTTGTTCCTGCAAACCTGAAAATTAATTTCCGAGTGTTATAAAATGTAATTGCGTTTCAAGCACTTAACAGATAGAAGGCGATGAAGAAGTTGGTTTGCCTTGAGAGAAGTTCTTCGCGAACTTCCCATAGCACTTCCACTTCCCGACAGACACCGCCCACGAAAGGGCCGAGCAGCGGCGCAGGAACCAAAAGGAAGCGCGCACGGCGGAGCCAAGCAAGGACGAAGCAGGCATTTGCTTTTCGGGCGATCAAGTTTCAGCGTGAACACGATTTTGAGATATCTCTACCTCGAACTGCCTAAGAATGCCCTGTCGACTACTTTGCAAACGCCGAGATGCCGAGGATCGCCGTGATGCGCTCCTGCTGCGACGTGCTCTGCTTGTAGACCGCCTGCAGCATCGTCGGCCCCAAGTTCGCGTAGAGCGCGCGCAGCAAGCGCGTGTTGGCGTCCTTCACGTCGCTCTTGGCCTCCTTCACGAGCTCGAGCGCCAGCGGGAGCACGTATCGATTGAGCGCGTACTGGTTCTTCTCGTCGCTGCTGAGCGTGAGCTGCTCAAGCGTGTCAATCAGCAGCGGCTTGATGCGCGAGTTCGCGTGGCGCGCGATCGCGGCAAAGTGCTGGCAGAGCAGCTTTGCATCGACGTGAGTACACAGCACCTGGACGACTGCGAGCGTGAGTGCTGAGAGCTTCGGGTTGTTGGCCGCGAGGTTCTTCGTGAGCGCTGGCACGAAGCTCGAGAGCACGAGCTCCATGCCGCTGCTGCCAAGCGCCGGTACCATCTTCTCGAGGCACTCGAGCGTAAAGACGTTCACCTTGGAGTTGCCGTCCTCCATGCGCTTGATGATGAGATCGAAGAGCCCGATGACCTTGCCGCTCTCGGTCAGTCCTCGTGCAGAGCTGCAGACAAAAGTCGTGGCTTCCTGAAGTGCGTCGTACCTGTCTTTCCAATTGCTGCTCTCGAGGTTCTTCTGCAGGCGCTCAAGCGCCACAGTGTCGACTGCGACGGCTGATGAAGACGATGAGGACGACGACGGAGCTTTCCGTGATACGGGAGCTGCTGAGCCTGAGGACGATGATGACCCAGTCGTGCTACTTGGCGCAGGCTTCGCCTGTGGAGCCTGAGGCGCTACAGGCGCAACGACGACTGGCGGTACGCTCTTCGCAACGACCGTGGCCTTGGCTGGCAGCTTGACTGCTGCAGTGTACCTAGTGTTCCCACTGAGCACCTGGTCGACCTTGGCCCTGGCGCCTCCCCCTGACAGCATCCTCTTGAGCTTCTCGGCGTCCAGACGCTGCTCGTAGCACAGGTACAGGATCGACTGCTTGGCCGCGTCGCGCACTTCGTTGTTCGAGTCCTCGAGGCACTTGCCGACAATGTTGAGGATCGTGCCGAGGTCCTTTGAAGTCGTGACTTGGTCGGCCATGCTCACGATCAGCGTGTGCATGGACCGTGCCACCTCACGCCTCAGTGGAACGGCCTTGCTGCTCAGATGCACGGCCAGTGCGTTCACGACCTTGCTGGCCGAGCAGTGCAGGATCACCGAGTTGATCGATGAGGTCGCTGATTCGCAGACAAAGGTGTTCGAGTCGGCACTGCGCTTGATGAGCATGGCCAGGATCGCGTCCACCTCGGGGTCCATGGCCTTCTGGTACGCCGCGCACATGGACTCGAGCGCCAGCAGCGAGTTCTTGGACACGGTCGAGCGCAGGTTGGGTACCTGGGCCAGGATCTCCTTGGTCACGGCGTGGATCTGGTTCTCCAGGAACATCGGGTGGTGCATCGCCAGTCGGCGCACGGCGTTCAGCGTATCGAACGTCGCCTCCCAGTCCGTGCCGCGGATCTTCTCGAGCAGCTTGGCGGTCTCCTGCTTGGGATTCGCCAGCGGCTTGATCTCGTGGAGCTCGAGGTACTTGGGCTCTTGCTTGCCGCCAAAGCCTCGCGCGGGCTTGGAGGACTCGTCACCTGTGGCTGGGATCCCAGCTTTCGCCATGGCGATGACCGAGGGCTTCTTCTGCAAGGGCTTGGTGTCGTTCACTGGTGGTGTGTCTAGTACATAAGAGTCGCTCTTGGGTGGAGAGCTGGATGCCTGTTGTTGTTGTTGGATCATGTCCTGCTTGGCTTTGGCTTCGAGACGCTTGCGTGTCGCGAGCGAGATCGGTCGAGCCGCGGCGGCTTTGCCACTGGGCACGTACGTGTCTTTGCTGTTCTCATCGCTATCACCCGTTGTTGAATTCTGCTCGTTGCCTGTAGACTGCCCGTCTGCTGGAAGATGGTCGGCGTCGGGTCTTCTACGAGCTGCGGACGCTAGCCGTGGCTGAGCTCGCTTGCGTGGAGCCTCAGGATCGTTGTTGCCACTATCGCCATAGTACTCAGTACTGGCGCTCTTGACAGGCGATGAGTGCGCCTTTGTAGCAATCGGTCGATCCTCATAGGAGCGCAAGCGTGGCGTGCTGTGCGTGGACCCTTTGTTATCGTCTTCATTACCATAGCCACCGCTTGTCATCTCCTGGCTCTTGCTCATCGCCACGTACTTGGACACGATCGGCCGGTCTTCAAAGCTGCCGTTTGCGATGGTAGCGCCACTGCTCTGCAGCATCTGGATCTTCTGCGGACTCGCCTCGGCCACCTCCGCTGTCGACTTTGTCACTGGTATCCTAGGCGCCACTTTGCCTCCAAGCGGTGCCTCTTTGCGCTCTCTTCTTCTTCTTGCACTCACGACCGGCTCAGTGTCTTCATAGTCAACACAGTCGCCATAGCGTTCAGGCGACGTCTGAGACCGCATCAGAAGCGGCTGATTGCTTTTCTCATAGTCATCATGATGCTTCTCGCTATAGCCACCACCATTATCTGATGCTGGTGCATTGTGCACCTGCCTGGAGCTCGACGATTTCCGCAGCTGCGTCGCCTTCCTCTTGAGCATCGAGAGTTTGTCTGCGATCGGTTCACTAGAGCTGCTGGCCAGCTGAGGAACTCCATCGCCTGCATTAAAGTAAGAGCGATCGCTCATACTGCCGCCATACCCAGGAATATTTATCGTGGTGGTGAAGCTCGCACCTTGGTACCCGAACTTGGATGCTGAGGCTGGCGGTCCCCACTTGCTCTCAGACGTCGAGGTTGAAGAAGACGATGATGACGACTGCACCGTCGATTCGGTTGCTGGAGCCACGTGGCGACTCTGACGCACGACGGCCGAATGCCCCAGCGATTGCGAAGCAAGCTCCCGCGACGCCAGCATATGGAGCTCCGAGACGCTGCTGAGCGATCTCTCGACACCACTCGAAGGCGTTGAAGACGATGATAAGCCGTAGCTATTCCGTACACTGACTGCTGTCGTCGTCTTGCTGTTACTTGCCTGTTGTAGGCTTAAGAGCCCACTCTCAAGTAGCACCGGCAGGTGCTTTTGCCTCAACCGCCTCCTGAAAGCATCCATGTCCACGCGCTCCACGAGGTACTCGTCCAAGCTTTCCTCCACGAGCTCTGCCACATCCGCTCTCTCTACCACAGCAGCCAGCACTGCGCCTGCCTCGGTCGCCATCTCCTTCACACGCGTGCTGCTATCCCCAAGCAGCCGTCCGAGCACCTGGAGCACGTTGTGACTGAGCACTTTCGACGTGTTGAAGCCCTCGCGCTGGGCGATGAGCAGCAGCACGATCCACACTTTGCAGGCCTCTTCCCGCACTTGCAAGCGCCGGTGCTGCAGGGAGCTCAGTAGCGTCTGGCTCGCGCGTGCGACGCTGAGGAAGCCATTCGCGAAGAGTACCGTGAAGAGCGCGTACAAGTGCGCCTCCATCTCGTGATCGTCGCTGGTAAAGTTCGCTGCAGTCTCCACGAGGTGCGGCACCATTTTCTGCAGGTAGTACGCCGTATTCTGTGGTGACTGGGACGCAGTATCCTCGCTCTCAAGGACGCAGCTGAACTTGTAGAAGCACAAATGCGTGATCTGGATTGCGCGCTTGACCAGATGCACGTCAGCGTCCTGCACGAGTCGTGTGACAATGTCGAAGAGCTCCTCCATCTCGTCAATATGGCGGTGAAGCACCGCTGGATCTGCGGTTTTCAGAGCGCTAAAGAGCTTCTCGACGGCCGCTGAGCGCCTCTTCCAGTCCGCATTTGAGTTACTCGTGTTCGCCTTGAGCGCCTCGAGCGTCTCATGATCCACAAACCCGTAGTATAGTGTCCTGTTCGATAATGAAGACGGTCTCAGTGAGGCTTGTTGTCGCTCTGAAGACTCGGGACTGGACAGCCGTGGTAGTGTCGCAGTGGAGCTACTCGTCGAGCCCGAGGACGATGGCGCCATAGTATTCGATGATGAAGATACTGAAGACGCCTCTAGGAACTCGTCAATGTGCTCCTGGTGCTGGTGCAGCGTCTTGCGGTCCTCGGAGCTCAGAAACTGCATGAGATCCTCAATCCTGTCGCCCCAGTACAAGTGGAGCTTGCCCAGCGCTTCCTCAGCGACCACCACGACGTTCTCGTTGGCGTCCTCGAGCACGGGCACGAGCGCCTGGAAGAGAGCGATGAAGAGCGCCTTGTCCATGCGGTTCGCCTTGAAGTTGCTGGTCACGCGTGTACCTTTGGTCTTGCGGGCGTAGCGCTCGTCCAATAGCCGCATGATCGCGAGGACCGAGGCCTCGCGGGATCGTGGGCTCGTGTGCGCCAGCCCCATGTTCATGAGCAGCTCCACGACGGCCTTGAGGTCGTTTGAGACCACGACGTACTTGCGGAAGACCTGGAAAGTCTCCTCGTGAAGAGCGACGTGACTCAGAGCCTCAGTCTCAACATTGTCACCACTAGTGACCTTGTGGCTCGGCAGACTGGGCACCAGATGCGGCAGGATGGACGACAGGATCTGGTCCACGTCGTCGCCTAGCACGCCCATGATGTCAGTCACAAGCCTCAGCGCCTCGAGCACGTTCTGCGGCTCGTCGTCGATGATCCTGCGCCGCACGCAGTGCAGAAAGCGCCGCGGGTTGCGCACAGGAAAGTGCGCGCTCTCCACCGCCGCGATCTTGCGCAGCTTCTGCAGCGTCTGGCCGCGCACGCGCGGGTCCTCGTCTTCGAGTTGGTACACCAAAGTGTCGACGCTCGCCTCCATAGCCACACACAGCAGACGGCTATCTGGTACTTCGTTGACTTGGGTCTTGATGAGGCTTTCGACGCTCAGGAACGCTCTGCTGTCTGTCGTTCGTTCGTTCTATTGAGCTGGGGGATGGTCTGAGGTACAGAGGATGTGTCTGTGGCCTTGGTGATCAAGGCATATATGGGCTCTGGGCTCCTTCTGGAAGCCTCGCACAATAGACCTTGTTGTGAGCGGGCAGTTTGGACCTTGGCGAATGCTCAAAACGGCTGATTCCGAACTCTGCGCCTGTTATAAATACGCCATCAAGCCATGGACCTGGCGGATCTCACGACAAGGTCACACACTGCTTGCCAGAGTGTGTCGTTCACTACCTGGAGAGAATCCCCTGAAGCAAAGCTACACGAACATACACACACACATGAGGGACCTTCAGTTGGAGAAAAAAGTGCTAGCATGGATGAGTACTGACTTTGCAATCCGTTGATGATGACCTTACTCGAATGCTACATCCTCGAACTTGCTCCGACGTCTTGTTCGTAGGTCTCAGAGCGAAGGAAAAGTTAGACTTCGTAGCCCTGCGGACACTTGCGTCGGCGCTCTCTAAAAGCTTTGTGTGGCTCTGCGCTGCATGCTGGGGCTCGTTCATCTTGTAGCTGATCGCGATCGCGAAGAGGAAGACGAAGAAGAGCGACGACGGTGGCGGTGGCGAGAGGACGACCTTCTTCGGCGCCGAGAGTGCGATCGACTGCGAGAGCGAGTCGACGAGCGCGATCGACGAGAGGACGAGCGGTGGTCGCCACGGCTGCGATTGCCGTGGTTGCGGTCGGGACTTCGTCGACTATCTCTCTCTGTCGATCGCCCACGAGATCGCGATCGTGGGCGATTGGTATGGGAGCTCTTGGATTCTTCTAGTCGAGATGGAGGAGCTGTCTGAGGCGCGTATCGCGACGGTCGCTCGTCCTGAACGTCTCTGCTGCTGCGATACCCTCCACTGCTTCCACCACCACCGTATTTGGAGTCGCTCTTCGGAGCCAACGCCTCGTGAACACGACGATACACCTTGCGCTGCTGCTCCTTGGAAAGCAACGCCTTCGTCGCCTTTGACGCGTAGAACGTCGTCACGACCTGCTGGAGCTGCTCGCTCTCCCATCCAGCGTCACGCAATGATGCAGCCGCATCACCAGTCGTGAGCTGTTGCTGGAGAAACGCAAACAGCCCACTCTCCTCTGCTTTCACTTTCTCCGCTTGCTCCTTGAACTCTGTCACCACCGCCTCAAAGAGCTTCTCTTGCACGGACGTCGGCAGCAACGCCATGGCATTCTCCTGGATGCTCTTGTACTTCTCAGCGTCCAGCGCGTCCTCCAACGTTGACAAAAACACCGAGAGACTCGTCTTCGCGTCCCATGTTCCGTCGCTTAGCTGACACGCGAACTGCTCGCGTAACAAAGCAGAGAACGCCTTCTTTGCGTCTTTGAGCTTCGCTTTCTTCTCGGCCTTCAGGTCGTCACGGCGGTTCGTAACAAAGTGCTCAAAGATCGCGCGGCGCTCCTCCATGCTGCATTGAGACATACAACCACGTTTACATTGAGCCACTGTTAGCAACCATAAAAGCCATCATCACCAACTTCATAACACAAACCAAAGATTTATGGACGTACGTTGGAATCGCCATGAAGCGCGGATCCGAGATGATGCGCGGCATCGCGACCGACCATTTCGTGAACGGCATGATCTTCTTGTCGCGCAGCATCTGGCGGAACGCCTCAATGCGCTTGCGCTCCGCGGCGTCTCTATGCTGCGTGGCCTCGATCTCCTCGGCACTCATTGGCTGCGGCAGCTCTTCTTGCTCCACGGGTTCATCATTGACCTCTTCGGCATTCGCATTCGCATCAGCCTTAGCCTTGTCGTCCTCGTCGTGGGTTCTACTCGCTTTCTTGACCTTCTTGGTCTTCTTCTTCTCCTTCTTTACGACGGCATCTCCATCAACATTTGTCGCTGCATCATCGGTAGCCAATGCGCCCTTGACTTCGTCCTCTTGCGGTGCTGGAGGTGGCGGTGGCGGAAGTAGCCCCCAGTCCTCGGGGCGCTCCCACACGGACGCGCGCGTGCGCTCGTTGAAGTAGTAGAGCGTGCCGTTGCCCGCGTCGTGCGCGCTCCAGAAGCCCGAGCGCGCCACAGCGTGTTGCAGCATGAGCTTCATCATGAGCTCGCCCTCGAGGCCCGTGAACGCGGCGGGCGGCTCCCATTGCGACTGCTTCGAGGCGAAATCGTAGTAGAAGAGGCGGCCGTCGCCGTCGTCGTGCACGCTCCAGTCGCCCAGCGTCTGCAGCGCGTTCAGACGGAAGAGATGGACATCGTCTTCGTCATTAGCAGCAGTCTGCTGCTGCGGTGGTGGCGGCGTCACGCCATGCGCAGGAGCTCTTGGACCTGCCATCGCTTGATTGCTTTTCGCTTTTGATCGATCTCCCAATAGCGATGATAATGGCAATTTGAATTATTATAGATTAATCATGCTTATTTTAAATAAATTAATATTAAAAATGGTTATAATTGTAATGTAAATCAGCAAAACAAGGGCTATTTTGGGGATAAATGTACCAAAACAAGGTGAAAACAATTCTGGTGCGCAAACGTGAATGGCGAGGAGACGTGAACATGCCGCCACGAGCTCGACGCACGCGCGGCAGCGCCGACACCTCTGACGTCGCCTCTGTGGTCTCCATCGCGTCCACTGATTACGCAGACAGCGACGCGCCATCGCTACTGGTCGACGACGACGTAATGCAGGAGCGCTACGACCTGCGCGCGCTCGAGGTGCTGGAGCAGGAGCTACTGCAGGTGCAGACGCTCAAGCGCGACGCGCAAAGCGAGATCGTGCTACTGCTCGAAGAGCAGAAGAAGCTCGAGGTCATGGAGCGCCGCGAGAAGGCAGAGCACACGAAGAAGGCGTCACACGGCAGCCGCATGAACCGCATCCAGCAGCTGCAGGAGCAGGAGCGCGTGCGTCAGCAGCAGGCACAGACGGCGCGCGAGAAGGACGAGCAGGAGCGCAAAGCAAGAGCAGAGGCAGCGCGGCTTAAGCGAGAGCACTCGATCCAGGCGCGCGACGACGAGGACCTCGACGCCTTCCTCGAGAACGAGTCGTCGTATTTCTAGAAGACAGAAGGAAGAAGCCACGCTACAGTGCCCATGGATTTCTTCTCTCGTCGCATGGATGACAGGTGGTGCTAAATGAAGACTAGCCAGCCAATCGTGCGCATGGGTCCGTCCACACAGCGCGGTATGACGCCCACTCACAAACAGATGCCCCGAGCGGCGTGCGCGTGTTGGGCGTTAACTCGCAAGCGAGCCAGCGAGAGCTCTACCGGGTGTGACCAGATGGGTGCACGATTTCTAGTGCTCCGCGTGTTGTTCATCTCAACATGGATGCAGACCAGCGAGATGAGTTGCGAGCAGCTACGAGCCGTGAGCTGTCTCTCTGGGGCTCAAGGACCACCACCACCACCGTGACAGTAACGCACCAGCTCAAGCGAGATGATGGCGAATGCGCACACACAGCGTCAGCTAATAGAGACCTATGCACAGCAAGGGCTTGTTCCGATTCATCTACACGATAGCTCCTGTCATTGTCGTCGCATCTCCCCAGCTCACACTCGCTACCTCAACATGAAGCATGTGTCTCCCCTTTCTCTTTCTCTTATTGGACAAAAGTGTACCGTGTAGTATCTGATTGGCTGTAATGCACATCAAGCTCGCACTTAGTCGAAAGCAAGCATCTTATCCACACAACGCCGCTGCCGCAGCAGCAGTACAGTGCACAACGAGAACGACCCAGAAACGGGGCGGGAACTCAGTTCGCGAAGCAAGGCGAGAAAGCAAGGAGCGACAGAAGACAGCAGCAAAGCGCGGCGCTTATACAGAAGACCCCCCCTCGACCCCCCTGCTGCCACTGGAAAGCAGATCGCGCGCGGAACTTTCCCAGTCACGCACAAGCCCCTTCCTTCCTCACTCGGTCCTCTCACTCTCTCCATCATCAGTGGTGGGCGAGGCGCACGTGAATAAATAAGAAATCAGGCACGCCGGTCTCGACGAGTCTGTCGGCGTAAGCGAACGATCTTTGTGTGCGGTACACGCATCACCATCATCAGCCTCCTGCGCGTGACTCGGCTCCTCGCTAGTTGACAGACGACACCCAGCGACCGGTGTTTCGCTTTATTCCCAGTCTGCAGGTGATACACGCAGAGCTACACACACACGCACACGACCAGCCCACGAGCTACGAGCGGACGAATTAATACAAGATGACAGTCGAGACTGCAGCCAAGCAGCCGGATGCGGGCGCGACGAGAGAAGGCGCGCCTGCACAGGCACCAGGGACGACGGCGCCAGTAGCAAACACAGCAGCAGACGTGGTGAACAACCGCAAGCGCAAGATGTCACCGGGTGGGCTCTCGCGCGGGAACAAGTTTGTGCGACCGAACGCGGGCGCGGCCGTGGTGCCACAGCAAGGCAGCATCCACACGTCCGACGCGTTCATCGACCACCAGCGCGCGATGTTCCACGCTGACACGGCGCCGACGCCGCACGGACCGGTCGCAAACATGCCGCCGACGCCGGCGTTCGGCAACCGCAACGCGGGCGCGTTCAGCCACACACCCGACGGCTTTGACAGCACGCCCACAGACGACGGCTTCCCGTCCAACTCATCGCTCGGCGCAGGAGGCTTCCCACAGAACGGAACGGACGCGGGCTTTGAGAACGACAACCACACGGCGTCCAAGGCGCAGACCACGACACCGTCGCCACTGCCGCGTGCGGCGCCGCTGAACCTGCGCAACTTTGCCAACTGGAACGTCTCGAGCCGCTACACGCTCGTGCGGCTACTGGGGAAAGGCTCATACGGCCAGGTGGCCGAGGCCTTCGACACAGTGCGCCAGAAGAAGGTCGCGATCAAGAAGATCATCAACGTTTTCGACCAGGAGATCGACTGCAAGCGGCTGTACCGGGAGATCTACATCCTGCGGCACCTGGCGTACGTTTTGTGTTATTATTTTTTATTCAGTGTGTGTATGGGTGCCCATTGTGTGAAGATGTGGAGAGCTCACCTACCCAAATGTCCACCTGTGTATTGTTCATATTATGCAGCCACCCGCAGGTGATCACGCTGCTGGACGTGATCCCGCCGGAGAACTATGACTCGTTCTCGGACCTGTACCTCGTGTTCGAGTTTGTGGACACGGACCTGCACAAGCTCATCATGAGTCCGCAGTACTTGACGATCCGCCACATCCAGGTTTTCCTCTACCAGCTGCTCTGCGGCCTCAAGTACATCCACTCGGCGAACGTGATCCATCGCGACATGAAACCCGCCAACATTTTGCTCAACGAGGACTGCACGCTCATGGTACGTGCCAATGTAAATTACACCTCGTCCATTCAAAGCCTGGCTTTGTGTGTGCTCATTGTGTGAACCGTGTTTGCCTTGCAGATCTGTGACTTTGGTTTATCGCGCGTCATGGAGAGCGATCTGTCGATGGAGGAGCTGGCCAAGCACCTCTACTCGCCCAAGGACGCCAAGTCGCCGACGACCTCGGACGCCACGTCCCCTGGTAGTGCGTCGTCTACGCCGTCGTCGTCGTCGAATGGTGGGGCGGACGCGCCCAAGTTCCGCCGTCAGCTCACGAAGCACGTGGTCACGCGCTGGTACCGCGCACCAGAGCTCATTCTGCTGCAGGACTACAGCTTCGCGGTCGACATGTGGAGCGTCGGCTGCATTTTTGCCGAGCTGCTAAGCATGCAGGTGGAGAGCTGTCCGCGGTACCAGGAGCGCGTGCCGCTCTTCCCAGGCCGGTCGTGCTTCCCGCTGAGCGCGGACCGCCCGACGACGTACTCGGACAAGCTCGACCAGCTCAATGTGATCTTCAACGTGATCGGCACGCCGAACGAGGAGGACATTGGCGCGCTGGGCGAGGTGAAGCAGTACCTGCGCAAGCTGCCGAAGAAGGACGCGCGCGACTTTCGGGAAATGTACCCGGGCGCGCCGGCGGACTCGCTCGACTTGCTCAAGAAGATGCTGTCGTTCAACCCAGAGTGCCGCATCTCGGTGGACCAGGCGCTCGAGCACCCGTTCCTGCAGGCTGTGCGGCGCACGCAGTCGGAGACGGTCGAACCGAACCCGTTCAGCATGGAGTTTGAGAACGTGGCGCTAGATAAGGAGACGCTCAAAGGTGCGGATCATGTGCAGCCATTGTGTGATATTGCGGTTTGTTGCCTGAGGATGCGATGCATTGACTAACATTGTTGAAATGTGTGCAATTGTGCAGCTCGCATCTTTGACGAGATCAAGATGTTTGCAGAGCGCAACAGCAGATGAAGAAGGTGAACAGACAGACAGCCGAGTGTACAACGAAATGGGAGTAAGCGGGTCAAGATGGGGGACAGAAGAAGGAAATGAAGCAGCGACAGTAAGGAAGGGAAGGATGCCTCGAAGAGCTCATGCGGACCGACAAGATCGATCGCTCATGGGGCAGACAGGCAGACAAGAACAAGAACAACGACAACGACACGACGACGACGAAGAAGAATATAAAACAAACAAGCGAAACAAACAAGCGAACGCGCGCCTCTCGAATAGAAGAGATCCAGGCGCGGCAGGCAGGCAGGCAGCAGGTCAATGTGATTTTAGCAGTGCGTATACCGGATAATGGAAAGTGTATCATCAAAACACACATAGGTAGGCCTCTTTCTTTTCATCATGTGTTGTCTGTGTTTATTATTTGCTGGTTGGTTGTTGGTAGTGCATTCTTTCTGATAAAGGAGATTAAGTATCTTTCATGATCGTGTCTAATGTCTGCTGTTCCTCTATGTGGTGAGCCCTGGCAGCGGCGAGAAGTCGACCGTCCGCAGCACGTACTTGGGCTCGTCCACGATCTTCATCACGGCCTGCACACCGTAGTCGAGCGGTACCGAGTAGATCCCATCCAGATTCACCTTCATATCCCACCCGAGCGACCGCATCGACACGCGGCGCACGCGTCCTCTACAGATCACAAATTCAACATTCCAAGTGAGTGAGAGATCCAGTGTAACCAGCCTCACAGCATTCACGAGCTGGAATCTCACCGTCGGAAGCGAATGTCGCCGAACGTGGCGTTGATAATGGGCTCGCGGACGACAAAGCCCATGTCCAGCGAGTCCTCCGCGAAAATATTTTCCTTGTTGAACCTAAAGGAACGCAGTCAGGACCAACACCACTGTGAGTTCACACAATGTCCGTCCGCACAACAACCAAGAAATGAATGGACGGGAAGCGACAACACAAACAAACGTACGCCTCCGTGAGCTCAGTCACCGTCTCGTTCGTGTGCGTGTGGTTCATCGTCTCCAGCACCTTCGCCACCTGCTCTCGGTAGATTTGAGACTGTAGTTACAGCAAACACAATCCCACACGCGACGTTAGAGATGCCACGGTTTACCATCGGATAGTGCTTCGAGGTTGCAACAACGTACCGCGCTGTAGTGCCACGCGCTCGACCCCGTGCCCGTGCACACGATGATCCCACTGCTGCGCTGGGACTCGCGCTGGTGCTGATCGATGCCGATGTTGTAGTGCGACGGACGTGACGCGTCGCTCTCGGCGATGAACACCTCGTTCAACGCGTAGCGCGGCAGCTCGTACCAGAAGCCATCCTGGTTCACCATTCCCACGCGGATGCGGTTGCGCAGGCGCCACTGGAAGTTGCCCGTGAGAAGGCGGTCGAGAGCATAGCTGAAGCGATTGCACACGTTGTCGACCTTGTAGCAGCACAGGTTGCCCTCGCTGCGCGCCGGGTCCGTGTTGATCCCGGCCACCGGGATCGGCGTGTTCACGAAGCTCGCGGCTTTCAGGAACGTACCGTCACCACCGGCAGAGAACACCATGTCCGAGCCTTCGACGGCTTCATGCGTGAGCTGGTGCGCAGCGACGACCGTCACGTCAATGCCGTTCTCGCGGAAGCTGCCGTCACGAGTATACCACGTAAGCACAGATGAAAGCCAGCATACATAAAGATCACTGGCAGGTTCTCAAGATGTACCTGGAGGTCATGTCTTCAAGCGCCTGGATGTGGTGGTCGTGGCTCGCCTTTAGACGATCGTAGACAAAGCCGCGCATCGACATTTGCTTTCGCAGCGCCTCTCTGTATCAAGAACAAGTTGTTCAGGCACACAACACACAGTTAGCGAAGTGCTCCCATGCGAATCAAGGTTGAAAAACACGTACCCAGTGTTGCCATGCAGCTCGCACTCGTGCTGGAAGCGCGACGTCTTGTTCACGACGACAACTTTCTTCAAATCGAGCATCGACTTTGCTGGCAGCAAGATAGGCGGCAGCACGCTCTCCCCCTTCACGCTCTGCTCCGTCTCGCTCGGCGCATTCAAGTGCGGGAGAATCGGACGCTCGTCCAAGCCCAAGATGCTCGTCTTGACCGTCGCCGTCGTTCGCGGGCTCTTCTGGTACGTCTTCTCAATGTACTCCTCCGAGACGATCATGCGCGGCACGCGCTCGGCGATGGCAAGCAGCATCTCGTTGTCGTACACTGGTCGCTCGATCTTCATCCACCCCTTCGGACTCAGCTTTCCGTTCCACGGACACACGGAGCGCATGTGCGTGAAGTAATTCGCCATCTCGCCTGTTTGCGGGTCGCGGCGCGTGTAGTGCAGGATGTGGCCGTTGTGAATCTGATCGACCATCTGCCCGGACTCCTGCAGCTCGTGGAACGTGTCCTGCGGCATGCGCTCCAGCCGCGTGCGCATCGCCCACATCACTTCGCCATGGCACACGACGATCGCCTTCTTGCCCGCGCACTCGCGGTGCAGCGCGTCCAGCAGACGGTCAGCACGCTGCGCGACAGCGGCGAGCGACTCGCCACCCGGTGGTGCGTAGTAGAACCGATCGAGGTCGCGACGGCGCAGCTCGTCCTGCATCTTGATCATGCGCTCTTGCTCCGACATGAGGTCCATCTGGCCCCAATCTCGCTCACGAATGAGCATCTCAGCGTACCATTTCGCGCCGGGGAGCTCCATGCGGCCCGCCGTCTCGAGTGCGCGCAAGTACTCGGACACGAGGTACCGGTCAAAGTGCACGAGGTCGTTCTTCTTGAGCCACTCGCCCGCGGCGACCGCCTGCTTGCGCCCGCGGTCCGTTAGGCGCCAGTTGCAGCTATGGCGGTTCTGGAACTCGCCGTAGAAGAGGCTGTGATCGCCGTCGATCGACCGCTGGCGCGCGACGTTGCCCTCGCTCTCGCCGTGGCGGATCAGTACGAGGTCCGCGAGCCGCGGCGCCTCAAAGTGGTGCACCGCGCGCGTTTGCGAGACAGCGCTACTGGACAAGCACGACGGCAGCGCGCGGCCGCAGCGAGGGCGCTTGGCGCGACGCAGCAGCGACGAGTACATGGCGATGGCGGTCGTCGCGTGCGCTTTCCCCCTTGGTCGCTTTACGGCTCGAGTGCGTGGAGCAGTGCGTGCCAGAGATGGTTGCGAGATTCCTGGTGAGACATTCACTCCTGGCAGCCTCTCGAAAGCGAGGTGGTTACATACAGAGAGTTACGGTTACACTGCCTTTGATAGGGCGAGGCACGGTGTGACGAATCGCGACGTGACATACTCAATCATCAAACGACTTGAGCTCTTCACGATCCAATGGCTTCAAGCACATATCATGGTGCCAAGTGACTATCTAGTGTTATTACTGTCATTCGCGTTCTATCCTAACAAAACAGCAGCAGATCCCTCTCTCCCCTCAGTCTCTTGTGATGTCCTTGAGAGCCTCCGAGAGGTTCTCGTAGCAGTAGAACGTCACGGCATTCACGGGGAAAGCGCGAATCACGGCCGTCTCAATGCCATGTATAAAGATCTTGAGCCCACCGAGGCGGTAGAGTCTTCGCGCCTGGTACGCAATCGTCTTCTCCTCCGGTCGCGCGTCCTCTGCAATCGTCTGGATCGACGATTTGATCACTTTAGAGCACACATGCACAGCCGCCACGTAGCGTAACAAGGTTAGTCTTACAACTTGAATATCGCACAAGAAGAGCTACGGAGTGCCACATACCGTCCATAGGGTAGGCGATGACCCAGGAGCCGACGCCGGCGAGTCCGCCGGCCGTGAGCATCGCTGTGTGGGAGCTCACGTCATTTGCGATCATCTTGCGCTTGGCGTACTCGTATACGGCGAAGTAGCACCCGAACGACGGCACTTCGCGCAGGAGCGTGATCGGGTAGCCGAGAAAGAGTCCGCGCAGTCCGTTGCGCGAGTAGATGTGCTTGATGCAGTCCACGGGGCCGCGGTATTGGTTGCTCGCGTGGCCGTCCTGCACCTGCAGTCGGCACTTGATGAGGTCTGTGGGGGTCACTGCGATTGTCTGGCAGAAGCCGCCGAAGAGACCCGCGTACATCACGGACGTCAGCGCCGGCTTCTGCGGCGAGTCGTCGAGCTGCCGCAGCGTGCGCTCGTACACCGAGAACATGATCGCGTTCGTCCAGGCGCTGCCGAAGAGCGGCGACGTCATGCCTTTGAAGAAGCCTAGCGCTCCTTCATGCTTGAACTGTATGGACGCAGCAATAATAGATCTCGTCAGTTGAAAAGTTGCCCATGGAGAGGTTGATTGAAGCAGAGCTCACCGTCTGGCGCACGCAGTCGATGCTGCCCTTGTAGAACGCACTGTGCGTCTGTAGTCGCACTTTAATCTGATAATCACCAGCGCCAGTAACAGCACCAAGCGTTAATAGACCAGCAGACAAACGCACGAACGAGGAGCTGCACACACACAACTGCTACCGCCCGCGCCCCTTACCGTGTCAAAGGGCTGCCCGACGACGATGCCACTGCAGCCAGCGACTGTGCCAGATGCCAGGTCCACGAGCACCGAGTAGTCCTCGTGGCCCACCTCTGCAGCCACCGTCACGACCGCTGCTTCGTCCATTAGCTCTTCTGTGTGTCTGCAGATGATCTCTTCGAGAGCTTCAGCCGTCTGGGCTCGCGTTCTCTTCGCTGAGATGGATGACTGAACGCACTCCCACGGACGCGGCTCGCATCATCAGCAGCTCCGAAAACAGCTCCGGCAAGTGGTGATGGACAATCGCGCGACGGTTAACTACCTTTCAGCAAAGTACCACGGTGGACCGGTACGGTTCAGCAATTAAACCGTTGATGAAGCACACCCTTTTTACGAATCGAACTTTAGCAAGTAGACGTAAATACGAGTGGCTTTTAAAAACCTCTTGGGAGGGTCCTGTATTGTAGAGTATGATGGTACGCATCCCTCACTCAGCAGCCGAGGGGGTCCGATTGATTGGTTCCCGGGTGGTGGCGCGATTGCAGCGAGCATGGGGCGTATTTCTGTTTTCCAGGCCGAAAACCAAGTGAAGATCCGCATTCGCCGGCAAGCTTTATTAGAAAACCCTCACCATGCTCGTCCCGAAGAAGAACCGTATCGCTGTCTACTCCTACCTTTTCAAGGGTGCGTACTGCGAGTTGCTGCTGTCGTTCTCTGCGTGTAAATTGCGTCCGCATTCGCTCAGCACAACCGATTGCCCGCCTACCGCTGTCCACCAACCGCCGTTCATCCATTCGACTGCTGCTGCTGCTACCAACGAGTGCTGCATATATCGAGCGAGGATGCGCATGAACAGCGTTCGGCCGTCGAGTGACAGAGTAGCCAGCCGCAGTGGAAAACAAGTAGAGCGTGTGCTGTCAGGTCGTCGCACCAGAGCTGTGGTGACAAAGGACTAGCGATGGAGTGAACCAGATGAACCAGACGCAGGTCGATATGGCTACAACAGGAGCAGTGGCTGAATGATGAGGGTGATAGCGGCGTGTGGTGAACAGCGGGCGATTGGCAGTGCAAGCGGACAGGACGCAGACGCAAGCTCTTTTCGAGCAGAGAATTGTTTGACTGACTTTGTCTTCTGCTTTCTTTGATTGTGATTCACAGAGGGTGTCATGGTTGGCAAGAAGGACTACTCCTTGCCTTCGCACGAGGCCGTTGAGGTGCCAAACCTTCAGGTGATCAAGCTCATGCAGTCCCTGAAGTCGCGCGGCTACGTCAAGGAGACCTTCAACTGGCAGTGGTACTACTGGTACCTCACGAACGAGGGCATTGAGTACCTTCGTGCGTACCTGCACCTGCCAGCTGAGATCGTGCCAGCTACGCTCAAGAAGCAGGCTGCCCGCCCAACCCGCCCACAGGCCCCTTCGGCCGGTGGCTTCGGTCGCGGTGGTCGCTTCGACAAGGACAAGAGCGTCGGTCCATCGGGCGAGTTCAACCCTGAATTCGTAAGTGCCTTGCTATTCTTTCATGTTGGCTGAGCTGGGGTGAAAGTGTGCCTTTTTGTGTGATCACCAACTGAGTCTAACGCTCTCTATTTCTTGTCTCACTTGCGGATACAGCGTCGCGGCCAGGATGGCTACCGTCGTGAAACTTCTGACTAAGTTGTTATGGGATCCGCGAGTGTTTTTATCTAAACAATAAAACTGCGCGTTTGTCGGCTTCAGCATCAAAAGAAACCAAAGCTTTTGTGTTGTTCCCTTCACGAACCAATGTCCATCATTCTGTTGAACCAATTTCTAACATGTCAAAGTGTCACTCTTGCAGGCTGTTTACCGTGCATCTCCATTGGGAAGGATAGATCGAGCTCCGAGACCTGGTTGTTGCTCTGCTGTCGCGCTGAGTGTTCCCCACGCACCGACAGTTGCTGTTTCTGAGCTTAGAGCTGGGCCGCGTGCTGCATCAGCAGTAAACGGATCATCTCGAGCTTCTCCTCGCCCGGCATGAGCTTCTTCACGCGCAGTGCCATGATCACGCGCTTGCCAACGTACTTGAGGCTCTTCTTGCTGTGACTTGGGAACGTTGCGATCCGCTACGAGTGCTCGGACATGGGAAGAGACGACGTCATGGACGATGAGCGCGTGGACGAGCCCGGGCTCGTTGCTGCAATGCCGCCGACGCCTGCGAGGTCAAGTGGTGCGATCTGAAGATGGTATGGTGGTGATACAGGTGCCACCGCTGCTGCTGATGCAACCAGGAGCTGGGCAAACGACGGTCGTGAAGAAAACTCGGACGAGTCGAAGGACCACTCTCGGATGGACGCTCGAAAGTTAGCTCGCTGGCAATAGTGTCGGAGGTTATTTCGATTGAAGAACGTGCTCAGTACTAAGAGCCTCACTGAATCAAGACGAGCATGAGAGAAAGACGAACCCAATGGAGCGCAGTCATTTCAAAGCGCTGCCAAAGCAAGCCACACGCACGACGAAGTTAAGACCCAATTAGACAATGAAAGCAACAGCAGCAGCAGGACTAGGCCGAGCGCACATCTTGAGCGTTCGGGTCCATTTTCTCCTTCGTGGACATGCGCTGGAGGCTCGCGAGGTCGCCGAGCATCGCAAAGTGCACGAACGAGGTGGTTTTGTCGAGCTCCGCATCCTCTGCGCGCGCGTTTGCTCTCGGAGCAGCCCATTTTCCCACTTCGTCGCCTGATGCGCCTCTATTCACTTGTTCTCGCTTGATCTCTTGACTGAGAATGCATCAGAGATGTGGATGACAATCAGCTCTGACGACGAGCGCGATGGAGCAATGAGCAACGAACAAGCTATCTTTGGTTGCCAAAGGAAGACCCGACTCCGAACTTGGACGGATGGCTGCTGTCAGAAGCTTTCACGTCCTCCAGCATTATCGCACGAGTTCACTCTATCTGAAAAGACTCGTACGATTTGAATCGAGGCTGATGATGCATGGTTATTACCGGTTGAAGGTGGTGAGCATCATGGCAGTTGTCTTGGCGGGTTGTTGGTGTAGGTGAGCCACACTCGTGACATTTGCACTTTCATGGGAGATGAGATTTCGCAGCGCATAGCGACAACTTCATCACTTTGTAAAAATCGTGATGGTAAGTACTCCAGCAAAGTGGGTTCATATTTCGAATTTAATTATCTGGAGGCAACGAGAGCATGAGACCCGAGATCTTGTGCTTCAGCATTGACTTCGTCTGAACCGAGGCGTCCGCGGGTTTCTTATCGCCCGCTGCCATGCCACCCAAGTCGGCGCGCTGCATGTGTTTGAGCAGTAACAGGCGGATTATCTCCTGTTTCTCGTCCATGGGCATGCGGTTTTTCACGCGCAGCACCATGATCACGCGCTTGCCGACGTACTTGAGGCTCTTGCGGTGATTCACGCCCGAGTTCCCATTGCAGCCATTAACGTCACCGATGCTTTGACTTTGCTGAAACTGTGTTGCCGTGGCGTCGTCTGGAGTTATCCGCGTGCTGCACGACGGCGAGGCCGACGGTGTGCGTGTGAGCGCCGTGTTCAGCTTCGCGTTCAGGCTCGCGAGGTCCAGTGGCGCGACCTCCACGGGTGTCGATGCTGAAAGACGACGCGCAGTGCTCTTTTTTGAGGAAGACAACGCAGTGCTGGCGTTCCCATTGTTTACTGTCGCGCCCGTAACACGTGCCCACATGCCCCCACCAGGTGCACCATGGGCCGACGAAGTCCGAGACGAGAGCGCGTAATCCGACGACCTTCGCTCAGAAAACTCACGAATCGACGCGCTGAACTTGGTGATCAGCGTCCTGTCCGCGTGAATCGCTGTTCCACCACTGCTGTTGTGGAATCTGGAGGAGAAGACCGACGCAGTGAACGAATTGGCTCGTTGCTTGAACTTTGTGGCCGCGTCGTCACCCTGGCGATCCTGGCACAGCGCCTCGAGCTTCTCGTTCACACGAGCGGTCGAGATCTCGCGTTGGACCGTGTTCTAAAACACATTGCCAGTACTATGTGAGCCCAAGCCTATCGGAATCTCACCAAACTGAGAAAAGCGAGGAGCTCACCGTGACAGTGCCTGAGTTCGAGTCGAGCTCTTCCAGCGGCGTTCGGTTTTGCTACAGAATTGATAAAAAAAAATGGAAATTGGTTTCTGTGAATCAGAAATTGGTTTTTGATGCAGAAATCGGCTCTTACGTCGTTGCAGAGGTGCGGGTCTGCGCCGCTCTGCAACAGCACCACGATGGACTTGATGCCCTTGCCCCGCACTGTTGTCATCACAGTCACAGAGCACATGAAGGTCATGAGCGAAATGCACCTCGTGCTGGCAATGATAGCAAGAAATGAGGACCAACCTGCTTTGTGCAGCGGCGTGTCCTTGTTCTCGCTCACGGCGTTCACATCCATCTTCTCGACCTGGATGAGGTACCGCACGACGTTGTCCTGGTCCTTGCGGCACGCGTGGTGGAGCGCGTTGCGGCCGTTTTGGTCTACGGTCTTTGTGGACGCGCCGGCCGTGAGCAGCTCCTGGATGCACATGAGCTTCCCAGCGTAGCACGCTTTAGACATCACGTACAGTCGGGATATGTGAGGCCAGCGCAATGAGGCAGCAGCAGCATGATTCACGCTCTTGAGGCAACTTACCCCAATGGAGAGCCGTCATTCCAAAGCGCTGGTTCAATCACAGAGTGGGTCAGTGACCACAAAACAAGCTACCACCACATGCAAGCCGAGCAGACGAGCTTAGCCACACACGCACATCCTGGGCATTCGGATCCATCTTCTCCTTCGTGAGCATGAGCTTGAGGCTCGCGAGGTCGCCGAGCATCGCGTAGCGCACGAACGAGCTCGTCTTGTCCAATTCGCGGTCCTGCCTCCGGAGCGTCGCGTGACTCTTGCAATTGCCCATAATGATGGAGCAATGCTCAATTGGCAAATGTCCTCCGCACACCCACAGACACACGTGAGGATCAGCTTCTACGACTGTGCCTAATGATGGCAATGACAAGTAGCCTTCCATGTGAAGGAATGAAAGCCAAGCAAAAGCGTTGAAGTTCCAGAAATAGCTTGTTGGCTCTATTTATATCTGGTTACAGGCAGCGTACTCTATGTTTAGACGTGGCGACAAGATGGCCACGTTCTGCCCTACGATTCTACTTGTGCACACTCACAGACATTCGACACGCACGTGTACATACAAGCCATGCAGTTCTCCAGATTGAGATATTTGCTCTATGGTTGGTCCCCAGCATTATTGTCAAAGCGACTTGCAAAGAAGATTGGGAATATAGAGCCATCAATCAGTGGAGCAATTTTCCAGCGAGGTGCCCTCTTGCCCCCGAAGAGGCAAGAGGCGTCCAGGCGGTCCAATGCTCAACACCGAGACTTTACTATTCAACTGTTTGCATCGCTTATCCCTCACAAGAAGGCGCCCATCGCGACAGCGCTCCCTACGTCTCTCCACGAGGAAGAGACACAGGAGCGCGCGCGTACGGCATTCGGGGCGAGATCGCACGACCCTGGGACCACCACTGTGAACAGGTAATCTCCAAAAGCCCAGTTGGGTGGCGCGCATGCTGCGGCACAGCACGCACGCACAGATACATATAAATGCAGACACATACAACACACACAAGCACGCTTGATGGCACTGGATTCGACGCGAGGCAGCAGCTGGAAAGAGGATAGCGGCCATGCGTACACGCAAGTCTGTATCTGTAGGCGGGGTCATGTGTCGCTTGGAGCGCAGTATCTGAACTGAGCTCTCAAAGAGGCAAGGCTCACAGCCCTGCTGTTGCGACCAGTCGTTTTCTATCGGCGAGTGGTTTCGCCTTTTGGCGTTATCTATCATGTTTAGGGGGTTTCTACCAATCGATCAATTTCTTTTCTATCTCTATTTCTATTTCTCAATCGCGCGTTCTAGAATAACCCGCTGGTACAGTAAGAAACCCTAAAATTTATGGTACAGCCATGATGGAAGTCTGCAAGAAGAGTCTGCACTGCTCGTCTCATGTGACAAACGCTACTTCTATCTCTGGGTATAGCCCCAGTCGAGGCTCTATGGAGATATCAACGATGGTGTCGAAAGAGCAACGCCATGCTCTGTGTGTGCTTGGCTCTCGAGCCACCTCAAGCCCATCTCTTGGCCTCGTCTCCCGAGCTTCGTGGACCGAGTGCTGATGTCTGCGACACATGACGAAAATACAGTTTCTGCAGACGCTATGACTGAGAGGCAGCATGTCGTTGGGCACAATGTACGAACGACATTCTTCTTCCTTCCGCCACTGAACTTCGAGGTTCAGTTCGTTCTGGAGATCAGGACGACAGCGTCTCCAAAATCTCAAGCTTGCTGAGCCAAACTCAGCAACCGACATGAAAAAATGCCGAGCCAGAAATTGCTACGCTGTAGGGCAACTGACAACAGCAGAGAAGCGCACCCTCCGACCACTCACTCATACAGACATGGTCGAGTCCTTCCTTTTCTCTCTACCTGCTACAAGAAGCTCAAGCTTCACTCTCTCAGGTGGTTTTCCAATCTGCATGCGGAGAAGTGGAAGCGCATTGAGGTGATGATGAAAGTGAAAGTCGCAGCCATTTTCGTATTATTTACACTTGCGTATGCGATGATGAACTTCCACTGACAATGAAGATGCTGCCCACGACTTGCGCTCGAGCTCTGTGGCCAATTGCCATTGAGCGAGAGAAAATTTGACTTGCGCGCAGAGAAACTACAACCTACAACAGCACGCGAGGTTTCGTTGACGTAGCGGTCCACCAGCGTCCGCACTTTCGAGGCGTGGCGCTCCCTGCGGCTGGCTGGCTAGTGGTGGCTAAATTGCTGATTTGCCTGCGCGGCGATCTGGTCTTGCGCATCGCTTCCATCGACCATCTCCCCAAATGACGGATCCTCACGGGGATCAAACCCAAAACTGCTCGGCCCCTTCCCGAACGCAACGTTGTTGTGGAAGAATAGATTCTCCCTGCTCAGAGAAGTGTACTCCTCTTTGTAGGACAGCTGCTGGTTCGTTGGCGAGCCTTGTGGTCGAAATCGCGTACCAGAGGCTGTCATGAACGTCCCCGAAGCACTTTTCGTCAGCGCTGCAACTTGAATTCCCATGCTTGCAATCGACGAGTTCGAGGAAACCGTCGAGCAGTTGTTCGTCAAGAGCGACGTGAGCGAATCGTTTCGCTTCAGCACTGCAAACATCGAGCCAGGTGCCTGCGCACCGTGTGCCAGCTGATTGTTGCTGGACTGGATGCTTCTCAGGTCGTTCAAAGTCGGAGCCGCAGGTTCCGAAGGGTCGACGACCATTGCCTCCTCGACGTTCGTCACGCTTGATCCCTTGTGAAGCGATCGTCGAAGCTGGAGTGCCTGATCTTGCATCATGTCGTCGAGCGCGGTCGCTGGCTCTGACTGCATGAACATGTGATGCTCAACGCGATTCGCAGTCAACAGGTACGCTTTTGGGTCCGCGGTGATATCGTCGTCGCTCTGCACCATCGAATGATTGAACTGGAAGTTGTTGTCCTCGTCGTCAAATACTCTGGAGCGAGACTTCGACATGGAGCCTTCACTGCTTGTGTCCGACATGCACTCTTCGTCCACGCTGTATCGTCTTCTTCTCCGTCTGAAGAGTGACTCTTTCGTCATCTCGTATTGGGAATCGTAGTCGGTGCTGAATTCCGCACCAGACGGAGGCTGATCCTCGACGTCAAGAGAAGACTGATCTCCAAACATCGACATCATATCTGACGCGTACTCGTTCGAAGGCTCTGAATCCGACACCAAGTTGGCTGCATACTGGGAGTAATGCTGGAGCTCAGCACGAAGGCTCTCTGAAACTTGAGTCTGCTGCTGCAAACGGGACTCTAGCGCCGCGTTTTGCTCTTCCAATTGCTTGTTTGTCGCGAGAAGCAGCTCGTGCTTCTTCTGCAACTCCATCTGTAAGCAGAAAAGAAGCATGTCAGTGAGATCACATCACAACACCATGGAAACATGTGCTGGTACGTACGTAAGCGAGCTCCATCGCAGCGTACTTCGCGTGGATAGACGATTCCATGCGCGGAGGTGGATCAGGTTCAGTCGAAACTGCAATCTCTGCCACCAGCACATCAGCGTAGCGAGGATTGGTGTCGATCTGATCATGCTGGAAGGAGACACCAGCTTGGCCCAGCGCGTCAATCCAGCGAGAGTTTGTTGAAACCATTCCTTCCAGCAGCGACTTCATGCCCGCGCTTTCTTTCTGTAGATAGTCGAGATGACGGTCGAAAACGTTGAGATCAACGCGACGCGTCTTCATGGCGCTGTCGACTGGGTCAATGTGCTTGGCTTGGTGCTGCGACATGCCTAAAGGTGTCGTCGGGAATTCCGAGCGAGAATTCTGCGTGATGCAAGCAACACACACAAACGGAGAGTTAGAGGTCACGCCGTTAAATGACAAAAGCTCGGTGCATAACCGATTGGTTCGTACTTGATTGGACGACTTTCGCGGCACCCTTCGTCGGGGCGATGCGCCGTGGCGTGTGTGCAGTCTTGAACCAGCCTCTGGAGGGGGCGAGCGCTGAGCACGCGGAGAGCTCGACGGAGATTCTGGAGACAGGTCGATGATCGTGAATCGGCCTTTCACTTCCGTCTTTCCCTGTCTGGTAAGTTACAAGCATCAGCACATACACAAAGTTAGCACTCCGTTCGCTACAAAGTCACTTCAACTGACAGTCCTTCGCGCTTGCTTACCGTGGCTGCGACGCTGTTAGATTCCTGCGCGCCTCGTCGTTCGGGTGGCCATTCTTCGTAACACTCATGATGTTGAACTCCTCGTAGTCAGGAATGTCCGTGACCTCAAACCGGCGCGGGGTGCGGTGTCGTCGTCCTGTGATTTTGTTCCCGGCGTTCAGGCGCAGGCTTGACTTGGTCTCGCTCGCTCCACTCTGACTCCCGGCGGCAAACCCAATCGACGAGGACGTCGACACGCTCCGCTCCAGCGAACGGCGACGTATCTGCTCCATCTCGCTGTTGCTGATGAAGTCCTGAAACTGCTGCTGTTGACTGGTGGTGGTAGTTTCCGCGCCTCCAACGAGCGCGTCCAACTGCTGTTCAAACGCGAGCATGTTCTGGTGCTGACTGCGGAAGTCACCGGCGCTGAACGACGCCGCGGTAGGTCGCCCGGCGCGCCCCAAGCGCTTCCACGGACTCGTCGTGGCGATCATGGACGTGGTCGACGCTGCTGTGGCCGCTGCCACCGCCGCATTGGTCGCATGGTCGAGCTGGAGACTGCGCGGCATTTCGGGAAGCCGTGCGCGGGGCCGTTCTCCTCACCTTCTCCGTTGTCGTCCGTTCCGACTGAACAGCGGACTGGCGCTCGCCTGTGCTGCTTCGTGTGGGCTCTCGAGCCGGGCGGGCAGTCACAGCAGCTGATCCACACACACGCGACGTGCAGCGGCCCCTTCCTTCTCTCTTTCTCCTGGGCGTTTCTGAGTGCGGCTTTGATGCGGAAGAGCGGCGAACTCGAATGCGATCGAATGTTGCCAATTGAAAACACACTCCGTTAGAGCCGGGGCTTTCATTAAAACCGGAATAACGCAATTTTGCAATGTGTCGAAATAAAACAGTATATTACTTTTCAATATTTCACAATCGAACGTCCTTTTCAAATAACCAGCGCCTTCAAAACAAATCAAACTTGTTACTTTTTCGTCTCAAATGTAACGAATCGAAGAAAAATGCATGACTTTGTCCGCAGATTCCAGCATCCCAAAACCAAGTGCACCTCCTTATATAAACACCAAGTATAAGGGGCACTTGGTTTTGG
>JAASGT010000173.1:0-41174 GCA_023334315.1 Globisporangium alternatum | reverse complement strand
TGTCACAGGACACAGATCCTGTCGTGCCTTTACCCCACTGGATTTTTTCTGATTTCTTTCTGATTTCTTTTCTATCTAGTATGAATCTTCAACTTGTCGCACATGCCTTGCGTGCGTGTGGTTTACGCTACTTGTTTTCTTTTTTGCTATCCTAGAATGTATGTAAAAAGGGAGAGAGTTTAAATGATGACGGCCCGCACTCCAAGAGTGAAGGTCCTGTAATCATGCATCCTCACAGACGAGCAGGACGACGATCTGGAGCTCTATGTAGCCATCATCGAGGACTACGCCACCACAATCGTTGACGGTGATCCTTGTACGCTTTAACTGCGTGGGCGACAAGTTCGAGCGTATAGTGCAGTGTGTGGCTTCTACCGGCGCTTTGACAAAGAAAGAACGCAAGGCGAGCGTGTTGGGGGCGCTGGCGATCCTCGCAGAGACAACGAAACCAACAAAACAGCGCATTCGATTCACATACGCGCTGCCTGTGGTGGGGGAGTGCTGTCGCGCAGTCTTCCGCGCCTGTTACCAGATCTCCAGCGTGTCGCTCGGCCGCCTCCGCGCTCAGATCCCGCGAGACTCGTTTACGCCTCCCATCCACAAAGGGCTCAAGAACAAGAACGTCGCCACCATCGACCTCGCGTGGTTTCGCGCGTTCGCTGAGAACGTTGGTCAGGTCGCATCAGTTCGGATCCGTCAGCAGCAGCAAGGTGGCGGTAGCGCTACGAGTCGTGTGTCGACGGAGCGGTTCACCTTGCTCCTGTTGTTCTTTACCTGGGAGCGCCTTCACCAAGAGGTGACGCTGTACGCAGAAGACGATCGTGCCAAGCAACTAGCGGTGGGTGAGACGGAGAAGCAGGTGCACCGGAACAAGAGAAAGCGAGCGGTACAATCCGAGGCTTCAAAGAGTGAGGAAGTAAGGAAGCGGACGACAACGGACGCAAAGCCGAGGACAAGACAATGGAGGACGCAGCCAGCGACAGTCGTCTTGCTCGTCACAGATCCAAGAAGGGAAGCGAGTTCCGCGTCCTCCCGGACGAGTCGACAATGCGAAAGCTCCTGACGAAGCACTACTCCGACATCAAGATCGAATCACCACGGTCGAACGTCTGCGACGTCTGCTTCATCTACAAGAGCTCGCTGAGCAAGCGACCGTCCGCAGACGACACGGAGCGACTTGACGCACACGGTTGACAAAGGTAATGTGGTAAGCATCATTGCGTGTGCCGCATTCCTCGCCACGCAGCATGGCATCATTTCGATTGCCAGATACTCATATGCCGTAATCATCATCTCGTTTACCGATGCCGACAATTACAAGGGATCTCTACAAGTTATGCGCTTCGGTGGCCGATGAGAACTACGTCGTGCTCACCATGGACTTTGCCCAAAACCTCGCGCTCCCGTCCGCAGCCGATACGCCGTCTGAATGGTACTTTCTCTCGTTGATTTTGGTCTCAATGTTTGGGATCCACGACGAGCACCAGAAAAAGCAGACGAACTTCCTGTATTTTGAGTGGAAGGGGAAGAAGGGCTCGAATGAAGTCATCTCGATGCTATACCGCTACGTGGACACTCACGAGCCAAGCAGCAGGACCCTCTTAGTTTTCGCCGATAACTGTGGGTCAAAACAAAAACAACTTCGTGCTGAAGTATCTGGTTGCCCTCGCGTACACCGATCACTTTAAGGAGATCAACTACAACTTCTTCATCAAAGGACACACGAAGAACAGCTGCGATCGTGGGTTCAGCGTGATCCGGAGGAAGATTGTGAAGAGCACGCTCTACACGATGCGCCAGCGCCACGACGCGGTGATGGAGGCGTCTGTGTCGAGCAAGAGAGTGCTGATGGAGGAGGAGCCTGTACCGTTTCGCGACTTTGAGAAGAGCCTAGATGAGCTCTACAGCAATGTCAAAGGCATTCAAAGTACCAGCTATTCCAGATGCGGCACAATCTCTTCGGATCAATCATCTGCCTTGCGATACCCGACGCAGAGCCCGACGTGTTCGACCTCCGGTGCAAGTATGACAGCGCAGTCACCACAGCGGAGAGAGCTCTGCGCTTGCTGGACGCAGCGACGCCGCTATCTGATCCCCGTGAACCCAGAAAAGGTGAGCGACATATATAAAAAGGTCACCAAGTACGTCCCCACCGAACACCGCGGTGACCTACTCTACCAACCGCCAACAGCTGAGCAAGAAGAATAGTATCGCGCAACGAAGAAGTCGCGTGTGTCGGCGCGACCGTCGTTTCCGAAGCAGAACAGCGACCCAAAGTAGACAAGCGATCCGATACATTTTTGCACCTCGACCCATTTTCGGCGAACCGATGGTTAATGGCTGTCGAAAATAAAACTGTGCGTCAAAAATGGTTGGATTTGATGTCAAAATCAAAGTTTGAGATTAAATTTGAGCACAAATTTTGCAGAATCGGATTCCACGTTCAATTTACTACAAACCCGGGCAAAGAAAAAAAATTGGGTTTCAAAAAATTGAGTTCTCACTTTGATCGACCTCAGCTCCGCCAAAAAATTCTCAAAGCAACGAAAGTATCAGCGTGAAGCTGAAAGATACCTCTTTTCATTGATGTGCGTAACTCCGATCACAATTTACAACAGATAAGCATCATTTCGTTTGTAGCGGACTCATTTGTGACCTTTTCAATTTCCTGGCTTCAATTTCGCAACAACGCTGTTGTTTTGTGTATTCTACGAAGTGTGCTTCTGGCGGTGGCCGCTCTCCATATACTCACTACAAGCTGTAGACTACAGCAGCTGCTCAATGTCGACTGGTTGGAACGCGCCCTTGCTCTTCTCCGCAAACACGACGCCCTGCTCGATCAAAATGTGGTGCTTGCCGAAGAGATAGACCTGCTGACCGTCGTGCAGACCCTTGGGCATGAACGTCACGTCGTGCGCGATCGCCAGGTTCTCGATCACGTCCTTCAGGCCGACCGCGTGGTTTCCCGTCTTCTTTTGATACTGCTGCTGTTCTTGATACTGGAACTTTGATCCTGATCCTGAACGGCTGCTGTCGTCGTTGGCCGAGCTGATCCCGTCCTCAGCCGTCGGGTCCTCCTTGTGAGCCTTCACCAACGCATCCTGGTAGCTCGTCGGTGCCTTCTTGTTCAGTGTCGGAATGCCTATCGGCTGGTTCTGCTGCTGCTCGTCCGCGTGCTGCTGTTGCTGCTGGTAATATCGATCAGAGGCCGCCTCGAGAAGCACGAGCGCGCCGTGGAAGTGCACCACAAGGCGACGGTGCTCTGCGAGCTGCTGCTTGTCGAAGAAACCTTTCCAACCTCGATACCATTTCTCCAGTTCCAGAAGGCTCGGCGCCTCGGTGGCCACCCATCTCCTCAGCACCTTGATCCACTTGGGGAAGAACTCGCCCTCGAAGAGCGCGATGAACTGGCGCTCGGGCAAATACTCTTTCCACGCGAGCACCCACGTCAGAGCCTCGAGCGACTGCTGCTGCGGGTTGATCTCAAAATCGCGGTGCAGGCACCGGATGAGCTTGCGCACCACGTGGCAGTGCGTGAACTTGGCGTACTCGTGCTCGCCCCACACCTGTTTCCACGGAGAGAGCACTGCGAGTACTGACAGGTCGGATGGGTGCCATTGGTTAAGTGCGTTCGCGAGCGTGAGGCGGATGTCCGGGTACAACGACTGCATGGCAGCGCCCAAGTATGGCACCCAGGGCAGCAACCAGTCGTGGATGAGCGTTGTGTCGCTCTGCGGATCCCACTGCTGACACTCCTTCTTCAGACGCGGCAGCACGAGCTGCCGCAGAAACGCGTCTTCGAAATCTACCGACAGGTGCGGGCGGAAGAGCTCAAAGAACTCGATGCACTGCTCGGGCGCCGCCTTCACACTCCACTGGTAGTTCACAAACTGGCTCACGGTTGGCCACAGCGTCTCCTCCAATATGAAATTGTAGATATCTTCACCCCCGGAGTTGACCTTCTCGTGGATGTTGTAGAAGATGCTGCCGCTCGTGGATTCGCTGCTAGACCTCTTGCCGCTGGGCACTTGGAGCAGGAAGACCTGGATGAGGCGAAACTGCTGCACTGTGGCTTCGCGCATCTCGAGATTCGTCAGGTTCACCGCTGTCAGCAACGCCTTGAGAGGCGGGATACACAGCGCCGAGACGAGCTGGTGCAGCTTGTAGGCCTCAAACTCCTGCGGGAACGCCTCGCGGATGTCGCTCAGCAGCGTCACGATGCCGCTCACATCGCGGCTTTCGCGCGCAGACTCACCCTCCTGCTCCAGCTGCTTCATGCGCGTCATCATGGCATCAATGTGCCGCAGCCGCACTGTCTCCATCGCCACCTGGGATTTGATGATCTTGGCCTCTTTCTTGAGACTCGCGACGTTCTCATCGCTCCGGTCGAGCTTGGACGTAAGGTCGTAGATCTGGCCCTGTGCCAGATTCACCACCATACGCACATTGTGAATGAGCTCTTCACCGAGCTTGGGCTTGGCGGCTTCGAGCTTCTGCGGATCGACGTCGTAGGCGTCCGAGACGTTCGAGAGCACGCGCACATCAGGGCCGCGCATGTCCAGAATCACGTCGCTGCGCTTCGTTTTAGCCTTCGCCTGGGCCTCGTGGCTCACGTCCGCCGCGCGCTTGTACTTCTTCGTCGCACCTCCGCCCACGGGGACGGCCTTCCGCTTGCGCCAGAGCGAGTCGTCCTCGTCCAGCGCCTCGGCCTCCTGGCGCTTGCGTGCGGCCTCGTCCTCCACCGTTTCGCCCTTGAGCTCCCGCTGCAGCTTGCGGTTGTGCTTGAGCGCGCTCGCCTCCGTGAAGCTGCCGTAGCCGATGCCCATAAGCGCCGGTCGCTGTACGACCTCGACCGTGGACGACACGCCGCGCTCGTCCTTGCCGAGCCGACCCTTGAAGCCCATTTTCGACAGCATTTTCATGCCAAAGCCCTTTGTGTGCTTCTCCCACTTGCCGAGATTCGCCAGCTGCGCCTTGCTCATCGCCGGTGCCTCGTTCTTCTTTGGCTCGTGGGTTGCTTTGCTTGCGCGCGTGAAGCCCTGGAAGCCGATCCCTCCGGCAGTGCCTGCACCTGCGCCTAGACCAGCACTGGCATTTGCGCTAGCGCCCAGCCCTCCTCGTTGTGTGTTCACCTCGTCTTCTTGTTGCTGCTCCTGCTGTTGGCCAAGCTGCGGCACCTGACCTCGCGTCATGAAGTCGTTTCTGCGCGACGCGCCACCAAAGCCAAAGCCGCGCGGCTGGAAATCGGCATCAGCGTCAGTGTCTGCTGCTCTGTCATCATGTACTTCATGTGCGGGCGCGTCCTCCTCTTGACGTGCTTGCTGCCGGAAGATGCGCGCAAAGTCCGCATTCGTCATGCCACCGCTGCTCGCCCCATTCTCCGCCATCTTCGCTTGCTTTGAGCTTTGCACACACCAGCGCTAATTCTGCACCTAAACGAATCGTACTTAGTATAGTAATAGACTACCGTATCTGAATCAACAAGTACGATTCTCGGGTACGTTGGTGCTTCTGTACACATCAAGACGACAGATTCCCACCTAGTCACTCACGCAGTACTGCTGGATCAGATCGCTCTCATATTTTTGTGGGGGGTTTATATCGTGAAGGTTCGTAGCGTTCGTGTATGATGAAGTCGTGTGCATATCTGACAGCTGCCGCTACCAATTCCAATCCGATCCAAATAGCTCTCGTCGACCAACCGACCGAAGTTACCACTGACGCGGAGCGCCATTCGAAGGCACTGGCTCATTGCGGAAGCGATTGCTGTCAGGGTAACGTCGATCACCACCACCTGCAACAGGGTCGCTGCGGCGGTAGTTACTGCTGTTGTCTCCGCGACGGTCGTCCCAGCGAGACTCGTAGCGACGCTCGCCTCCTTCACGCTGGTACGACGAGCTTGAACGCTGGGCAAATGGTGCGCTGCTGCTCTCTGGGCGGTGGTACGAAGACGACGAGCTCTGGGCCGCTGGACGGGACGATGAACCGCTCGGAGGCGCCACCAGCGCCTTCATCTTGAAAAACTGCAGCGCCTGCGACAGCGTTGGCAGAATCGACGACTCGATGCGACCAAAGAACCGAAAGCCGCCAGATTTCACCTCCATGTGGCAGCTGTGCGGGGTCGTGCGGGCGATGAATGTGATCGAGAAACAGCCCGGGAACTTGCTGTACACGTGGATTGTGTACGGAATGCGCGACGGGTGCGCCTTCTTCTGCTTGATCAGGTCTTCGTGCACTTCCTCGAGCGACATGTTCTTGAAGTACTTGTAGCGCAGCACCTCGTCCACGAGCTCGTTCATCGGATCGACGAAGCGCGCGATCAGCTCATCGATGTTCTCGTACGGCTCTTCTTTGACCACGAGAGTCTGGCCGATACGCGCCTCCGACGGCTTATTCTTCTCTTCAATGTCAAAATGGCGGTACACACCGTCCATCATCTTCCACGTCAGCGTCAAGTGGTCCGAGCCCAGCGTACTTGGACGCAGCACCACGTCGCCAATCGGCTGCTCACGCAAGTACTGCATTGCGGTCTGGCAGTTGATGTTTCGGAACAGCGGGTGCGCAATTTGGCGCTTCTTTCTCTTTGGCGCAAGACCACCTGGTCGCACGTCATTGGCGCCAGGCTTGTCGTCTTCGATAGTTAACTGGTTCACGAGACGATCAATGCGCGCCACACTGTCTTCGACGATCTGCTTCTGGTTGGCATATCTCGGTAGCTGGTCCGAGTTGAAGCACATCGACACATCGATTAGCGAGCGCTGGTTGCAGCCAAGCTGGATCTCGTAGCGACCATGCGGGTCGGGCTGGAAGCGCAGGATCTTGGCATTCACCGTCACGCCCTTGGGGAAGTTCTGCGAGCGCACTTCTGACATGTAGTCTGGGAGAAGGTCGCGACGCAGACTTGATCGAATGCCGCTCTGAAGGCGCACGCGCACGAAATCGCCCGACATGTGCAGCAGAGTGCACGGAACAATCATGCCGAGGCGGAGCGTGTCCTTTGTCTCGCCGTTCAGCAGGAAGAAGAGCTCTTCGTCCTTTGGAACCTGGTACTTCTCGCGCTTGTCAAAGTACGGGTAGCGCAGCTCGCGCTTGATGTATTCGAGCGTGAGCAGCTTCGGTCCCTTCTTCTGCAGCTCGAGTCGGCTCGCGTACGCTGGCAAATCAAGTTCGGCCAGCGCGTCTTGAATGTCTGCGTCGTCCAGTCGCTTGTTTGGCGGCGCGTTGCGGCTGCGAATCGCAGACGCAGACTGGAACATGGTGTCTTCGACCGCGAACGAGTACTGGTTCGGATCGTACATGTCGATCGTCGAATTGTTGTTTGCATCGCCACACATCTTCACCGCCATGTAGTAGCTCTCCGGGTGAATGCGGGTGTCATCCAGCGGATTGAGCGGCAAATCCTTCAGCGCGTCACGTTCACGAATACGAACAAAGCCAGCGCAGTTGCGGTAGACGATCTTGCCCACAAAGCCCTTCGACAGCAACTCTTGGCGGCGATCAATGTAGCTCTTCGCGCGCACCTTGTCGAGCACAGCAGCAGCCTTGACTGGGCCCAACCCGCAAATGAACTGCAGCTGGTACGACGTGTGCTTGTGGTTCGCGAGCAAGTTGATGTCGACACCAAACTTGTTGATGACCTGCACGAACACTCGGTCGTACTCTCGCAGCAGAGTGTCTTTCACCAGCGAGTGCTGCATCAGGTTTACGTTCAAGTACAGCAGCTCTCGTCCACGACTTGGCTCATCCAGCGAGACGTTTCCCCACATGGCGCACAGCTCGGACGCTGGGTTGCGCAGGTATCGTCCAAGACCGATGGACGCTCGGACGGCTTCCGATTCCTCAGGGAACTCCAGCTCGGCGCGCTTCGAGCGACTGTACATGCTCGGTACGTCATCTTTTAAAAATACAATATCAAGGAAGTCGCGGCCGTCCTTGGTGCCAAAGCGCGAGGCATCCTGTCGTCCCAACTGACGACGAAGCGCGTCAACCAAGTCACCCATGTCCATGCACTTGAAACCAGCCGAGATGTTGATCACCACAACGTGCGTGCGCGAGTGCTCCTGGAGAAACTTGTATAGCGTGTCGGTCAGCTTCTGGATGTGCTTCTCTTCACGTCTGCAGTAACCCTGCGTCTTGTCCACCAGCTCTCCGTTCTCATCGAGCGCCACAATGTGCGCAATCGCATCCATACCTCCTTCAATCCAGATCGAGATGATGAACGGGTCGACTCCATCGGCTGGCTCATAGGGGCGGACGGACAAGCGCTCTCTCATGGTGTTACCGCAATCTTTCACAACCGCTTCACGCGACGCGATCAGCAGATCTCGCTTCAGCTCGTTCTCGAATGACGGGATCATGAACGCGTTGATGGCTTCTTGGAGCACCAGGTGACGCTGGGTCTGCCACTCTTCGTCCGAGTCGTTGCCAGCCGCGAGATAGATTGGCTCCAACGGGTCCAGCAGGTCTTGCGCCTTGTCGTTGATAATGGTGACGGTCAGCAATCCTTCTTTCTCGGCACGCATAATCTTTATCCACATGTCCTTGCTCTCAAAGACCTCCAGCACAGGCATCCCAACAAGGTACTGGATACCGTGACCGTAATGGAACTCATCGATCTCTTCTCGGCCTTTCAACGTCGCATCGGTGTACAAGCGGGCATTCTGACGGTACAAGTCGCGGATGCACTTGCGAATGTTTGGCTCAGCTGCCACCTTGCTCGCTGCAATGTGTCGCGCGCCCTTCATCACGTCATCGACCGTCGGGAACTCCTTGGACGTGTACTTTTGCGCATACACACCCGGACTCTCTTCAGGGGTCGGCACATCGCGCAATGAGTCATCTTGCTCCACGCCAGCGACAATGCCACCCAAAACACTCGCGTTCATCGTGAACGCAACCGACAGTGGGCGCAGTCCTGCCTTGGTACAGATCTGGTAGAAGTTGCGGCGCGCAGGACGGCGGAACTTGCGGTCATTTGCAGGCAGTTCGTTCGACGCCGATTCTTGTGCATCCAGCGCAAAGAACTCGGATAGATCCTGGTACACCTTCTCGTTCGGGTTCTGGAAAAGACGCTCGTAGCACTCACGCACGAATCGCGACTCTTTCGCACCTGCTGCGTCCACAGCACGCTGGATTCCTGCTTGAAGCGACTTGCGCTTTCGGTCGAGCTTGTCCCACTTCACGTCCAGATCCAGGATCTCGTACAGGTGCTCGGTGTGCAGTCCTGCCACTTTCCAATATTCCTTGTAGTATCGCTGCACGAACGCTGGCTCGAGTTTCTCGTCGTGGTAGAATCGTAGAACGCTGTCGATCGCCGACACGATCTCTCCGCGCGAGGCAGCAGGGTGGCGCTGACCTTTTCGCTCCATGCTCTTGATGATGAAGTCACTGATCCACTCCGATTCTTCCGCTCGGTCTTCAGCATCTGGGAACTCGCGATCGGCAAAGATGTGCTGATATCGCTCAGGAAGATCACGATCGCGCACAGAGATGATCTCTGGTGTCATCATGTGTTCTCTCAGCACGCTCGGCTCGAATTTCTCCAACAGCATCGCCTTCTTGGACTTTGGCACAGCGGCGCTGCCTTCGCTCGTCTTCCCGCCACGCGTCGCTTCGAGGAAGCCATCCATGTCACCAAAGAGCTCTTCCGCTTCGCCCATCTGATATACGGAGGGACCTTGCATCGACGATGGCAGCGGCTCCTGCTTTCGACGACGGCGCGGCATTTCGCGTCCTTCTTCGTCGTCGTCGACGATAAACTCGTCAATGTCGTCACTCTCGTACTCGTCGTTGCCCAAGTAATTGTTGTTGCGCGCGGGCGCTGAATCCTCTTCCTCTTCGTCAGAGTCGCCAAACATGCGGTAGCTCAGCTCGCGCGACATTAGACCCGAGTCGTCGCCCTTGCGCTTCTTCGAGGACGAGCGGCCCATGTCGTCATCGTCTTCGCTGTCGCTGCGCGTCGGACCGGCGTCCATGCCCATATTCTCGCGCACGAGCATGAGATCTTCGTCGTCAATCTCCTCGACCTTCTGTTTCAATCGCTTAAGCTTCTTCTCTTTCTTCTTGCGGCGCCGACGATGTCGTCCTATAAAGATAGAGAGAAAGTGACAGCCATAGCGATCCACAAGATCGCTGTTTAGCAACGGATGTTCATCGTATGTGCAGGCACGACAGCTCTGCGCTTACCGCCATCGTCGTCCGACTCTTCCTCGTCATCCAGATCATCCACCACGAAGCCGTCGTTCTCGTACTCGTTCTTGTCTTCACCATCGTCGTCGTCGTCATCTGAGTCGTCGGAATTGCCGCCGCCACGCTCTTCCGCGTCATCACTCTCGGACGCTTCGTCCTCAATGAACGCCGACTTGGGGCGCTGCAGACCGAACACACAAGCAATGATAGAAACGTGAGCACACATAAGCACATGCGCTCACAAGGACGCCAAGAGACAACCGACCTTCTCGTCTTCGTCTTCGTCGCTGTCCTCCACGACCTTCGACTTCTTGGCCTTCTTCTTTGACTTCTTGCTCGACGACTTGCTCAACTTGCGCTTCTTTGGCTCCTTTACCTTCGTCTCGGCGCCCGAGTCCGAGTCGGAGACCGTCGGCGACGCGCCTCCTAGCGGTTCATCTGTTCACGCCAAAGACCACCCATCGCCACACTCACTCGTTAGCTACCATCCGCACAAGCACGGCAATTTCGCAGACGCGACAGCCGCCCGTCATTGTGCAGAGAAGCAGAGCACGCACCATCCGAGGACGACGCCATGCTGCTTCTATCTGCTTTCTCTTGTTTGTTGCTGTTTCCGTTTCTTTTCTTGGGTTCTTCTGCCACACACACGCCCTGGGATCCGTTCTCCCGCGCGCGCTCTTGCTGTTGCTTTGAAGGCAATCGAGAGGGATAGGAGAGACGCTCGCACTCGCGCCTGCGTGCCTATGCTCTGCTCTGCTGCGTGCACGCGGATCACTCGCTCGACCTGTTCTCGCGCCGCCTGCCCGCCGGTCGATCGCTCGATCTTGCGCTTGCTCGCTTTTGCTTCCACCCAACGAAAGCCCGTTATCCTTTCAGCTCAACTCCCCCTTTCGCCCCCCTTTTTGCCTCTTGTGGGCGTTTTTAGTTTAAGCCCAAACCAATGAATCGAAACTTGTGTACAATTTATACAGTACGATTCGAATACCTTCTTATCCGATACCAGATAAAGATGGCGCTGGAATGCAGTAGGCTGTTTCTGTATAAATTATCTAAATCTGTTTAGCGAAGACCCAGCTGTGCCATAAACGTACCGTCCTCTTCGGTACAACACTGGTACACACACCAAGCTGCAACACGGAAATCATCGCAAAATGACCGCCGTGAAGCGACGCTCGGAGCAGATGGACGGGCGGGTCTTCTGGGAATGAATGAATGGACTCTTCGACTGCTCTCTCTATCAATAGAAGAGACGCCCGTGTGTGAGCGTGATCAGGATACGGCGCGGCATTTGCAAGATCGTCTGCGCCAATCGCGACCTGCAGGATTTGCCTCAAGGACCAAGGAAACATGACAACGACCTGCACGCGATGCCGTCGCCGCCGCACATGGGCGCTCTCGGTGATCATGTACGCTCTACTTTTATGGAGCATCTACTACTTGAATCCAGGTATGTGGCACTCTGCTTATACGTGAGATGCTTGTCGATGTGCGGCGTGATACTGATAGCGAACCGTGTGTGGGCAATGAATGATCCATCTCAGCTGTGATGGCCGTACGAGATCCGCAGCTCATGTGGTGTACAAGCCCATTGACGCCCGCGTATCTATCCACGCTCAACGACAAGTGGCTTGATGTTCCAGATACTAGTGTTGCCGTGCAGCTCCCGAATGAAGCGCTGGTCATGATCTCCTACGACGTCTCCGTGTCGCGGATAGAGGAGACGCGAGAGCTCCCAGCGTCCACAGAAGAAGACGAGCTTGCATTTCGAGTGGTCGTCGACGGGTTGCCGTATCGCCAGTCTGCTACGACGGTGGGCGATCGAGAACCGCTCGTGACAACAGCGAGTGGGTATTTGGTGCTGACGCTCTTCGCCGGTCACCACGACGTGAAGCTGCAGTGGAGAAAGCGCGGCACCAAGATCAACCTGTGGGTCATTTCGAGCGAGCTCCTGGACGGCTTTGTCGGCGGCAGGAACCTCGTCGTGTCCGCGCAGCATCGGTACATGTGGCACACGCAGCCACTCGAGTCACTCTCGCTCGTGAGCATCGACACGTGGGAGACTGTTCCAGACATGGCGTTGCATTTTCGTCTTTCTGAAGCAGCTTCGTTCCGGATTTTCTATCAGCTTCCAGTGCGCCCCGAGCTTGTTCACTACGTCAGAGGTACGCACGGCATTCAATGAACCGATTGCTGTCTGTGCATGTGTGGATAGTCCGACTCACGCTCTGCTCAAAAATGGTCGTCATAAATCCAGAAAGCGGTGCGCGTGACGAGATTGAGACAGTGCTTCAGATCAACAGCCTTCGGTATCGAGAAACGGGCTCATATGGCATCTTAGAAGGCAGCACGAAGGCCACAATCAATCTCCAGGGCAGTGTCATCTTGACTCTTCAGCCAGGGGACTACAGTGTCGTGCTTTACTGGAAGCGACTCGCTGGGTCGACTCGTCCGTGGTACTCATCACCCTCTGCTATCGATGGATTTGCAATGGGGCGAGTGTTGGCTGCAGTTGGCGAGCGAAATCTCAGCTCGCTTTCGGTGTACAACCTCAATCAGCTGAAGAAAGGAGCCTCGAGTGAGTGGTCAGACGTTGGCGACTCGGTGCTTCAGTTTAGCTTGCCCAAGGCGAGTCAAGTTACTTTGAGCTACAACTTGCCATTGGCGCAACGCGACAACCCCCAGTTTCAGAGCTGGACCGAGGAACACTGGAGCCGCGTCGAAAGTCGACTGGTCGTGGATGGGATCGCGTATCGTCACCTTTCAGCCTACGTCGACGGAAAAGTGCGCGGCATTAAGAACGCCAGAGCCAGTATGGTACTTCCACTGCCTGGAGGCACGCATACAGCTCGTCTCCAATGGCAGAACGTCGACGGAAGCAAGTGGACGTCAGTGAGCTTTATCTCCGATCACGCATCTTCACACGCGTCTGTGTTTCTTTCCGTCAACGCGTGGAACAACGATCCAAGAGTCAAAGCGCCGACAGAAGTCTACGGACGCGAAGACGAGCAGCTCGACATCATGGGGATTTCCATTGGTGACATGCAGGGCTCAATGGATCTGAATTACAAAGTCACAGTCCGCATGACGGTGGCCCATGGTGTGTTGACGCTCAAACCAACACAAGGCATCACGTTCTCGTCTGGAAATGGGGTGCGAAACGAGTTCTTGCTGTTCAGCGGATCTCTCAGCAGTGTCAACGCGATTCTATCGCGGATCACGTACCAATCTTATCTGAACTGGTACGGTGAAGACACTCTTCGAGTCGTGGTTACAGACCAGAGCAGCACAGGGTTCAGTCCAACTACTTCTGACGAAGCAAGTGTGAAGGTGAACATCAGCTCCGTGAATGACGAGCCTCAGCTTATAGTTCCAACGACGCAGTTTATGATGGAAGACGACGAAATGAGCGTGTTCGGCATCAGCGTGTACGATGCGGATGTGCGATTCCCAGTGAACGATGCCGTCTTTGAGGTCCAGATGTCTGTCATCAGCGGTGTCATCTCACTCGGATCAGCCATGAATCTGACGTTCCTGGAAGGAGAAGGGACTTTGGATCAATTTGTCCGTTTCCAAGGATTCCTGCATGATGTGAACACCGCTCTTTTCGAGATCAAGTACAAACCAGATCGAGACTTCAACACTCGACAACATGGAGAACAGCTTGCGATACGCGTGATTGACTACAATAAGCGTGACCAGACAATTTCCGAAGTGAGTCGAACGATCCCGATCGAGATTCAAAGCGAAGACGACCCGGTGATGATCACTCCCTCGATGATGTTCACCGTGACTCTGCGCGGATACAGCATCAAGACTGCGCTGAGTGCGGTGGGGGCAGACAAAGTATACGCTCGCCTTCAAGTGATGTCGATGTTCGGGAAACTTCAGTTGGCGGGCGACCTTCAGAACATGAGAGGGCAGATTCAGACAGCCCCGCCGGGTATTGAGCCATCTTCCTGGCTTGAATTCAGAGGATCGGCCGAGGATGCGAACACGATGATCCAGTCGCTGTCGTACTCGAGGTCCCCATCGTTCTTTGGGCACGAAGTCGTGTTCGTCAGCTTGAGTCACCTCCCCGACTTTTCGGAAACCGAAGACTCCGTCATCCAACTGGCGCTCAAACAAATCGATTCCGACGCGCGTTGCGTTCTTCAAAGTGTGACTCCGTCACGTGGACAGAGTCAAGGTGGGACAAAAATCGTCGTTGTTGGTTCAGGGTTCGAGAGATGGCGAAAAGTTAAACTTCGTTGCCAGTTCGGGCCAAACCTCCCAGTCAATGCCAGCATCGTGTCGGACACTGAAGCCGTGTGCACGTCGCCCGCGAATACTGAAGCCGTGTATTCTCCGAGTCAGACTTTCGTCATGGTTACCGACGGGGAGACGTTTTACTCGAACCCGATCGCGTTCACGTTCGAGTCGCCATGGGTGGCAAACTCGGTACTGCCAGCTAGTGGTCCATCGATTGGCGGGACGAGGGTGCGCGTCGCTGGTGAAAACTTTCCGTACGTTGCAAGCATGGTTTGTTTGTTTGGCAACGCCAGCAGTGTCGCGCGCTTCATTTCAGCATCAGAGATCGAGTGTCAAGCGCCTCCAGTTCAGGTTCCTGGCCAAGTGGAGCTGCGTCTGACTACCAACAAGCAAGAGTTCTCCAGATCTTTGGCGTTCGCCTACACAGGTATTACCGTTTGTCCCAATGAACTGATGGTTGCGAGTCCAACAAGCTAACTCTTCTTTCTTGTGTAGATGCTCCTATCGTCTCCTTGGTATCTCCAAGCTATGCACTGGAAGGTGGACGACAAACGATTACAGTGACCGGGCAAAACTTCTTTCAGACCGAGCTCATGGCTTGCGTATTCAACGGCACGAACAGCACACCAGCAGCATTTGTGTCTTCGACGAAGGTGCAGTGCGAGTCACCGCGTATGCTTCTGTCCGGACGTGGTTTAGTGGAACAAGTCAGCCTTGAGCTTACTTTCGAGACACACCGTTACCAGACACCCCAAAAAGTTTCTGTATACGGTGAGTGCTTCAATCTTTTAAGTTGGCATTCTAGCTCATACTGACATTGTGCATCTTTGTCACTATGATAGCACGTCCAATGATATCGGGATCAAATCCTTCCTACATTAGTGAAGAAGGCGAGCGTCTGGTGGTTTTCGGCTCAAACTTTCCGAACCTCGACCTGCTGAGGTGCTCCTTCGGGTCAAGTCCAATTCAGCAGAGCAACGCTGTCTTCATCAACTCGTCAGCAGTTTCGTGCACAGTCCCGCAACTCCAGAACCCAAACGCCTGGGTCTCTCTCGACGTATCACTGAACGGCGCGAACGATGGCAGCAACGACCTCCCGTATCTTCTTCGGTACATCCCTCCTCCAGTTGTGATGTCTGCAAGTCCGCTTGCAGCTGGGCAATCCGGAGGAACGATGACGACAGTCCTCGGCCAAGGATTTGACCGCCTCCACGAGATCTGGTGTAGTTACCTCGGCATGGCTTCGACTCCAGCGACTATTCTGTTAAGCACCGCAGCTCAGTGTCGTGTTCCTGCATCTCTACGACTAGAGTCATTTCAAACGTCCCTGCAAGTGGTGCTCGTGAGAAGTACACGCACGATTCTGGCTGCGTTCGACTTCACCGTCATCAAGCATATCCGAATCGCAGCTCTGTATCCTCAACTTGGACTGATCGCAGGTGGATACAACATGACAGTGTCGACGCATTCGACTGGTTTACTTCGAACGCCCAGCTTTGTCAGCTTGAGCTGCGTGATCGGGAGATTTCGAGTAGAGGCATATTCGGTGAATGACTCGTCCATTGTTTGCGCGGTGCCGGCGGTTAGAAAACCAGTGTCCGTTCGGATCTCCGTGGTAGTGAATGGCAACGAAGATGACGCCGACTCGACTGCGTACTTTACGTACATGTCCGCGATTCAGCTGAAAAGTGTGACTCCTGCGCGATCGCCTGTTGCTGGAAACGTGAGCATCGTTATAGAAACCGAAGATGCGGTCCTCGCTGGCATTAGCTGCCTGTTCGGGTCGATCTCCGTGCCAGGGACAGTTCTGTCGGAGACAAAGATTCGATGCGTCTCGCCACCTCACGCGGAAAAGTTGGTGCCTGTGCGTCTGGCTGTCGATAGAGCAACCGTGGTGTCAGAGAACGTGCTTTTGATTGAGTTCTACACTCCCTCGGACGCGTACTCGGTGATCCCGTCGAGCGGTATTCTCCACAACAACTCTATCGTCACTATCACTGGATCGAACTTTGGTGCCGTTGACCACGTCGACTGTGTGTTTCAAGACACAAGCTCGGGGCCTCCACCATTACCGATCGTTGTGCCAGGCTCGCTGATGTCAGAAACTCAAGTTGACTGCACCGTTCCGAGCTTCAGTCGTTCAGGGTCGTCGGTTGTTGTCTCTGTGGTGGTGGACAGCATCACTGTCGTCCGAGACCAAGCGTTTGTTTTCGCAGGCGAGCTGCGAATACTATCGATGTCCCCTCTGGTCGGATTTGCTCAGGGCGGCACCGAAGTGCGAATCGCTCTCGATTCGTCCAGTCCAGTGAATGTGAGCTACACGTGCAGGTTTGGGTATTCAACCGTGCTAGCAACTCGAGCAGCAAATAGTTTTGTTGTCGCGTGTGTCTCGCCTCCTGCTGGCGCCAGCGACACGTGTTCTCTTCAAGTGAGCGCGAATGGAGTCGACTTTTTCTCGTCTGCGAATGCGTCGGAGCTCATGTTCCGCTACATTCCAGACCCAGCAATCTCGCGCTATACCCCAACACTTGGATCAAGCAAGGGAGGGACCCAGATCATGCTGCAAGGCGAGCATTTCCAAAACGACACAATCTTTGAGTGTGTCTTCAACGGAATCACAAGAACAGCTGCAGAGGTCATCAACTCAACGGCCATCACGTGCCGGACGCCCCCCGACACCGACAATCGTGGCGAAGCATCGGTCGCATTGAGTGACCAAAGCGCTACGTTCATGCTTCAGCCGGCACCTCCGTTCGTGTACATGAGCGATATTCAAGTTGTGAGCGTTCATCCAAGAACTATCCCAGCAAACTTCAATCAGAGCCTCCAAGTTGCTGGATCCAATTTCCCTCAAACAGACAAGCTGCGGTGCATCTTCGGCGAGGCGAACGTGTCGTCAAGTGCGACCAGAATATCCAGCTCATTGCTGATCTGTGACCCTCCTGATCAACTCGGGCTCGCTGGGGCAAACCGGAACTCGAGTGTCGCTATCAGTTGGAATGGACAAGACTGGGGGAACACGTTCCCACTTTCAATCCTTGAGCCATTTCATCTTGAGTCGGCATTCCCACTGATGCTCTCGAGCACGAGGAACACGGACATCGCAGTTTCCGGATCTGGGTTTGATTCGGATTCACTCGTCTGCGTGTTCAACGGAATTCCGGTGCCAGCAACGTACGTCAATCGAACAAGAGCATTGTGTCGAGCGCCGTATTTCCATCAAACAGCGACTGTCAAGCTTCAATTATCAAGTTTCGATGGATTTTTCGCTGACGAGTCCATCGACATGGAAGTTATTCCGACCCCGGTGCTTGTGTCGGCTGAGCCTAGAAGTGCGCTCACATCGGGGCAATCAGTGGTTCAGGTTCAACATGCGAATGTCAGCGAGGGGCTCCAAGCACGGTGTTGCTTCAGCAGCACTCTGTGCGGAAGCGGAACTCGACAAAACTCGACTCATTTGACGTGCATAACGCCAGCAACTCAATCGGGGACGACCATCATGCAGCTGGCGTTTGGCAACAGCTCGATCGGCTGGGTGCGCTCAACTGAAGCTGCGTTCCGATTTGTGGAGCCGCCGATAGTGTACAACGTGGTGCCTCGGAGGCAGATTTACTCTGCAAACGCTGTGCTTTCGCTCATCGGTCGCAACTTCGCTGACTCAAGTGATCTTTCCTGTCTCTTGCGCTTTTCGAGTCGTGATCAACTGATTCCTGCACGATGGAAATCCAGTTTGCTAATGGTGTGCGTTGTCACGAAGAGCGATGCTAAAGTGGCGACCTCTGAAAGTGCAGAAGTGCTGATTCGCGTCAGTTCCAGCGAGATGGTCAGCACAGGCTTCAACGTCACGTTCTTCGCCGAGCCAGAGCTGCGAGCTGTCGCGCCGCTTGCTCCGTCAAGTGGCTTCGCCGAGCAGCTGATTACCCTGGTCGGGTATGATTTCAACCCTCAAGTCGACTTCTTCTGCCGTTTTAGTCGCGAGCTCGCGTCATTTTCTGTCGCAGTGCACTGGCTGAATTCAAGTATGTTGAGCTGTCCGATGCCGTTGTGGAGTGCCAAGGACAGAGTAGTCGTGAATCTTTGGACCAAGTTAGCAGGCATCGTGGACCAAGGGGGCTCGATTTTCTCGGTGGACATTCCGTCTCGCATTGTTCCCTGGAGGATATCTCCCAATTATGGGTCTCTCTCTGGGGGCACGGAGCTGAACATCGTCTTGGACCAGCAAAACCTTGGCCAAGGAAATTGGTCGTGCCGCTTTAACCAAACTTCGTACAGTCCAGTGAGAATTCGTGATTCCTCGGTCATGATCTGCATCACCCCAATCAACGGACTCGATGGAGTCGTATCAGTGGAGCTCGTGGACGAAGACGGGTCAATGCTGTACCTTGAGAAGAACTGGTTCTACTACACGATTGCGCCAAAGGTACTGTCGGTTTATCCAGCACAAAGCAGCTCGAGAGGCGGCGAACAGATTTCAATCCACGGATTCGGCTTCAGCTCGATGCAGTCGTTCAAATGTCGCTTCGGACTAGAGCTTGTCGATGCCGTCTACGAATTCGACAACAGGATCTACTGCGTTGCGCCATCTCAGCCTAATGTGACGATGGATAGTCAGCTGCCGCTCGAGTTCTTTGGTGCAAATCCCCTTTCGACTGACCTGATCGCGATTGAAAGCGATGACACGCTGACGTTCAGCTACGTTGTTGTTCCTGAACTCTGGAATGCGACAGTGAGCTCGACAATCCTGACAAAAGATGACGGAGATCTGTCAAGACTCAGTTTCCTGATCAGAGGCGAAGGATTTGTGAACGTGTCGACGCTCGTCTGTGGCATTGATGAAGAAAGAGTTATCGCTATTCTGGCAGACTCAAACAGTATCAAGTGCGTGATGCTAACGACAAGCAATGCTGGCGATGTCTTCCGCGTGACGGTGTCCAACGATGGGGTGCTCTTTTCCGGTCCAATTCTCGTTCAGCTCAACGTTTTCGATTTCCTGCAGCTGCTACCACTCGTCCCGTCTCTCGGGTCAGTTCGCGGCGGAAACACCGCGTCTACGGCCACTTGCAGCTCGCCGCTGCGGCTCTCGAGTGGGAATGCGCCGTTTTCACTGGGTATCGACACTGGAGGCAAGCAAGTCGAGAGTGGACTTCAGCATGAGTTTGTTGACGGACCTCGCGTAAGCTCTGTGGTTCCGCAAGTGCTTGTCTTCGGGAATAACTTCCCAACAACGCTGAACGTTTATGGCTCGAACTTTGATGTGGGAAGGTACCCTACTTGTCACTTCGGCAACTTCTTCAAAACACTTGGCGTACCAGTCAACTCGACATTCATCAAGTGCCCAGTTCTGAATCTACCGCCTGTGAATCATTCGATGGTGGAGTTCTCGTTCGGGTATGAAGACAACGAAGGCGGCTCATTTGGAGTTTCTGTGGAGCGGAATGGGTTCGCGTACATCGAATTCATGAAGCCTTCGGTACTCGAGCGTATCTGGCCTCAGAAAGTCGCGGTCGGAGTTCAACTCGCTCAGCCGTTTGAAGTGCGTGGGCACTTTTTCTTCCAATCGCAAAGGGTGGCGTGTCAATTCTCCTGTAAAAGCGGGAAATTCGTGTCTACGAGCCAAGCGACGTTCATCTCCCAGGATGTGATTGCGTGCGAGGCCGTGCCGAGTTTTGCTGCAATGGGGGTTTGCGAAGTCTCGCTGATGCAAGGAAATACGCTGATCTCCGGGCAGCAAGTCACTGTCACGGTGACGAATTCTATCCAAGTTCTTAAGCTGACGCCTTCGTTCGGGTCTGCTATGGGCGGATCGCTTGTCAAGGTTGACGGCGCTGGATTCTCGCACGAGAGTCACCCGCTATGCCATTTCAGCCGGGACATGAGCGTGAGAGGACTTGTTGCCTCGACAACAACGGTGTACTGCACTTCCCCACCGATGCTGCGGTTGAACGTGACGCAAGACATCGACTTTTGGATCTCTGACGGCGGAATGGAGTCCACTTCGCTGTTGTTCACGTACGTCGCTCCAGCGCGACTCACTGCGATTTCACCCAAGTTTGGCGTATCAGAGCGAGGAACTGGAATCTCTGTGCTCGGAGAAAACTTCTTGCCGCGCTTCACATACCAATGCATCTTCGATGGTGAAACTGCAGTCCCAGCGTCGTTCACAAACTCCACTACGCTGACGTGTGCACCACTGTCGCTGAAGTTAGGTCGCCACACGCTCGGGCTCTTGGTCAACGGTGTCGATGAAGTCAGAAACGACTTTGCCACGTTCACTAGCGTTCCATCAGCGGTGCTTCATCGAGTCGATCCGGTTAAAGGCTCCCCATCTAGGGCTGAGACAGTGACAACAGTCGTCCACGGAGCCAATTTCATCGACTCCAAGTATATCAAGTGCAGCTTTGACGGAGTTGAGTCGCGAGCAACATTTTTGTCGTCGTCTGAGGTGGAATGCGAGGTTCCGTACATGCCTTCGGGAGTGAAGCGAGTGTGCATTACGAACAACGGGCTGGACTTTGTCGTCGCTGTTCCTCCGGTGGTGGTCTCGTACGAAGTGTTGCCAAACTTTGCGATTGACCACATCTTTCCTCAGATGGGTCCACTTTCAGGCGGGACGATCGTTCAAGTCTTTGGAGTCTTCTCACTACTCGACGAACTGGAGTGCATCTTCGGCGACCAGCGCGTCATGGCGAGAGCTTTCAAGGCTTCTCATCTCAGCTGCATCGCTCCTGCGACGCTGCGTACCGGAGATGTCAAGCTTGCTGTCCAGATCGCAAACACATCTGCTGGCAGTAGAGATGATAGGGCGAGCGTGTTCACGTATCTGCCAAATCCGACAGTGTCGAGAGTTCTGCCGTCGATCGTTTCGCAGTCTATGCAGTTGGTGCCGATCACGATCCAGGGCGAAGCGCTCAGTTCATTGCAAGTGGTCGGCTGTCGCTTCTCTGGCATAACAGCGAGCTTACTGTCCGTGTTGTCGACCGAGATCAAGTGTTCATTCAACGCGTCCCTCACAGGAACGTTCACAGTTGAGCTGCTCACCTCAGCGAGTGTTTGGACAACTCTTCAAACCCACACACGTATTCGCGTTATCCGAGCCGCTCAGCCGAGACTCGCGTATCCTTCGAGGTTTGACGAACGCGGAGGAGCTCAGCTTCTCATCACAGCACACAATCTGTGTTCTGCAGCACTGTCGGTGCGATGTCGCTTTGGAGATATCATAGTGGATGGTCTGGTGATGTCAGAGACAATTTTGCGATGTGTCACGCCCTCGCTTGTTCCAGGAAACGTCAAGCTCCGAATCAGTCAAGACAACATCTCGTGGTCCGACACTGGCCTAGATGTCTGGGCGTTCGCGTCGCCGGTTCTCTTTCGCGTATCTCCTAAAGACGGGTTTGCTTCCGCGGGGTCTGAGGTCACAGTGTTTGGCACGAATTTCAAGCAATTTCCTGAAACGAGCTGCCGATTCGACAACATGGAAGTGTTGGCGACAAGAGTGAACGAATCTGTGATCGCGTGTCGAATTCCGATGCTGACGACTGGTGGCAAGTCTGTGTCGCTTCGAATCAGTCTCAACGGCTTTGAAGTGAGCGCGAATGCTTTGAACGTGACGATCTACAACCAACCTCAGACGTCATGCGTGCAGCCCACGTTCAAGCAATTGCCCGACAAAAACCGAGCTGCGGCCAATGCCTCCAGTTCGCTGTTCGTTGGCGATGACAATTTCAAGTGCCTTTTCAACGGGCAAATTAACGAGCGAATGCTGCTGAACTCGAGTGTCCAAGCTATCTCTTGCAATGGCCTCAGGCTCCCCAACGATAGCCCATGGAGTATGGCTGAACTGCTGAAGAATGGACGCCGCCTGCTGGAAGAGCGGATTGAAAATCGCTTCGGCTGTCCTGCTCTGATCAGTAGCGTGTCCACCCAAACCATCCTTGCAAGTCGAGTGGAGTCGATCACAGTGTCGGGCTTTCGCTTTGGACTGAGTGTGAACATCTCCTGTCGCGTCGGTGGTACGATAATCCAAGGGAAAGTGACTTCGGAGCGTACGATGGACTGCCAAATTCCTGGAAAACCTCCCGGGAACTACTCTCTGGACGTATTATGCGGCGTAAACGACGAAGTGGTTGCCACTTTCACGCTCGAATACCATCCGCCACTCTTCATTCACGAGTTTTCGCCTCAGGTGTTCCCAGCAGTCCGAGAGAAATACGTGGTGGAGATTTCAGGAAGACACTTCACTCCGATGGACCGGGTCTTTTGCAGATTTGGAGCCGACGACGTCGCGATCTCCGCAACAGAGTACGTCTCATCCACGAAGCTGCACTGCATGACTCCCAATGTCGTGTTGATGAAGGAAATTCGGTTTGCAGTGTTCGTCACAACGCGAGAAGGTGGCGAACAGCAAGCGATGCTCATTGAGGATACGATCCGCTTCGTCAATTCTCCAACAAATGTGGCGCTCTCTCCAGCATTTGGCTCAACAATGGGACTATTCACCATTAGTCTTCACGGAACTGGATTGGAAGATTTTCAACCAGGCCGATGCAAATTCGTGGGCGACATGCAAGAGTCCGAGAGTGTTGAGGTGACTGGAGGTACCAGCGAGCTCTCAGCTGTCTTCAAGTGCGCAGTTCCTTCGCTCGATGTTGGAGAGTACACTGTGTACGTCACACCAAATGGTCGAGACTACGTGTCAACTTCAGCAGTCTTCACAGCGCATTTGCCTGTTCAACTTGTGCAAGTGGAACCGTCAGCTGCCGCTTCGTACGGTGGAACTACGCTGACCGTGATAGGTTCTGGCTTTGAGCGTTGGATGAAACTCGCCTGTGGCTTTCGAGCTTCATCGGCAGTGCAGTGGACGAGCGTACCTACGACGTTCAAATCTCCCACGACACTCGAGTGTACGAGTCCAAGACACCAGATGGGCAACACCAGCTTTCAGCTTCTCCCGGAATCCTCTCTGTCCCCAGGCATCCAGGAGGTTTCATTCAGGTTCACCTCAGAAGCTGTGATTCACTCTATCTCACCACAAGTGGCGTGTGTCGACGGCTCGACGGACATCGATGTGGTTGGCCAAGGGTTCTTCTTCTCGCCAGAGCTGCAATGCCGATTCCACAACGTGATCAGGTCTGGGACGTTTGTCAACAGCTCTCTCGTGCGCTGTCGAGCCCCGCCTTTCGCGCCTTCTGTGATACCACTCCAACTATCACTTGATGGAGTGACGGTGTTGGAACAAACAGTCTCGGTGTCGTACATGGCAGAGCCAAAGATCGACAGTGTAAATCTCACTCAAGAGCTCTTTGGAGAGAATAACACCACGGTGGTCATCACTGGGCGGAATCTGATGAAGAATGGCAACCTGACGTGCGAATTTGATCTCTCGAGCGGACCGCCATTTGACGCAAAGTGGCACAGCCCAGCAATGACGAGGCAAGACGGGAAAGTAGGTTGCTCTGTGCCTGGCTTGGTGCCGACCGGACCCGTCATAGTTCGATTGGCTCAGAGTAGCCACAGCATGGTGTCGAATGTCGTCCTCTTCGACCACGTTGAGAGCTTCGTGGTGCAGAGCATTTCTCCAACCAGCGGATCTATGGATGGCGGGTATAGAATCTCAATCCGCGGTCCAAGGTTCCCTGCTGTGCGGCCAGTCAAGTGCGTCTTTGGGAATCAAGACGTCGCTGGTGAGAGCGATTCTCCTTACGAGATCAAGTGCGTCGTGCCCCAAGCCACCAACCAGAGAAACCCAGCGATTGCTCTCCAGTTCGGCGCTTCCCAGCTCTTGTTCAGCACTAATTTCACCTTCGCGTACCATCCTCGAGCTGAGATCCACCACATTCGACCGGCATTTGGGTGGACCCGTGGGGGAGCAACAGTGACAGTGTCTGGCTCGAGATTGGCGTTTGAGGCTGCGCTCGAGTGTGTCTTTGGAGAAATCGCGGTGCCAGCAACGTACGTGTCATTGCAGAAGATTGTGTGCGAGTCTCCGGTGGTGGCTTCTGATCAGAGAGCCCCATTCTCCGTCCGGTCGAATGGAGTCAAGCTCTATTCATCAGTGGATTTGCCTTTCTCGATCTTCGAAACTCCAGTGGTTCGCTCAGTGGAGCCGTCAGTCGGATCTGTCGACGGTGGAGCGAACGTAGCTCTTCACGGTAACTTCTCCACTATGGTGACACGCTCACAGCAATTGTTCTGCTCATTTGGCGACAACGGCTTTGCGATCGCCACCGTTATGGACGCAAGCGTGGTTATCTGCACCAGCCCTCCGTTCCAAAAGCAGCAAGTGGCGCCACTGGGTCTGTTTTACAACATTGAAGACATCACGCTGACGGGTTTCAGCTTCCGGTATGCGTCGACAGCTCAGGTCTTCAGCATCACTCCAACCAGAGTAGCTGAGCGTTGGGGAGGACTTTTATCTGTCAATGGGCTCGGCTTCTTCCAATCAGCGAGAGCCTTTTGCGCGTTTGGGCAAGCAGTGGCGATGCGGTCAGCTCTTCGGTTTGTCACATCTGAACTCGTTCAGTGCGCTGTTCCCAGGCTCGCGCCTGGAAGATACGCACTCCAGGTCAGCCTGAACGACGAAGACGTTGTCTCCACCGGCAAATTCCTCACAGTGATGAAGATGTCAGCGGTGATCGACATGGCGCCTCGAGTCGACTTCGTCACTGGCGGTGCTGTTGTGGAGTTCACTGGAGCAAACCTCGCTTTCGTGCCTTCTCTCAACTGTTTGTTCGGACTGAAGCGCACGCCAGCGAGGTTTCAAGACGACAAAATTCGATGCACCGCGCCGAATGTGTCGTCGCTAAATGTTGACTACGAGCGCGTGAACGTGTCACTTGTCAGCGAAGGTGCGCCATACACGCAACAGGCTTTCGTGTTTGACTATGTGCAACCCCCCATCATCACTTCACTCGAGATGGCTCATCTGAAGCCTGGAGTCAAGAAGACACTAGTTCTCTGCGGCCAGTTTCCAGACACAGCATCCCAAGTGTTCGCAAAGTTTATTGGCGTTGATGATGAAGAATCCAGTGCAATGAGCATCACTGGAGCTCAATGGAATTCCTCGTGCCAGAGCTTTGAGATCCCAGAGACGGGTGACAACTGCGTGCAAGGATGTGATGTGTTCGTCTCGGTGAACAACCAGTCGTTCGCCTTCTCGGGTAAGCGCGTGGTGCTGGGACTTGAGCCTCAAGTCACACAGATCCAGCCACAATACGGCTCATTCAAGGGCGACGACGTGATTCAAGTGATCGGAAGAAATCTTCACTCGCAGTCCTCAAGACTCTTCTGTGTTTTTGGGGATCAAGTATCTGAGAAAGCCGTTGTTCGATCCAGCAGTCGCATTGATTGCCAGACGCCAAAGCACCAACCTGGTCGAATGAACCTGACGATTGTTCAGATGTCTTCAGTTGTCAGCGTGAACGAGTCGAGTCCAGTCACTGTGGTCGAATTCGAGTTCATTGGCCCGATTGAGCTGTACAATATAGTCCCACAGATCGGACTCTCGCGAGGTGGAACCAGAGTCACTGTGGCTGGCAAAGGCTTCACAGCACATCGTGATTTGAGGTGCCGATTCAACGACCTCAGCACGCCTGCGCTGTTTGTGAACTCCACTCAAGTCGTGTGCATCAGTCCACCTCGATTCAGGAAAGGCAGCAATGAAACGAAGCTGGTGGTGATGCTCGGATCCACAGTGTCCAACCCTATGAGGTTCACGTATGTCAACACGCCGTTCGTTCACTCGATCGAGCCTCACACCGGTGCCTACAACAAGCAGCACGTCATTCAAGTGTACGGTAATGGCTTCGAGCCTGAGATGGCAATACTGTGTCAATTTGGAGACTCGTCCGTGTCGGTGAGCCAAGGATCGGCCATTTCGACAGACCTGGTCGAATGTGCTCTCAATGTCAGCGTGATGAAGGGAATTCAGCCAACCGTGCGCCTGCCTCTCAGCTTGAGTGTCGACGGAACCGACTACTTCGATTCGAGCTTCTCATTTGAGCTATTCCAGCCTGCTATTCTCATCGAAGCTATCCCGCAAACAGTGATCCCAACCGTCACGAAAGAGATCACGATCAGTTACGCGAACCTCACGCTGTCAGGTGATCTGGAGTGCCTCTATATCGAAATGAATCGCACAGCTCTGGCGCGAATTCTCGACGGGACTCGGTTATCGTGTACCTTCCCTGCCAATGTGTCGCTTCGACCTGGATCGCTGACTATCGCGCTCTTGCACGATGGCGAGCAGCATACCTCCAACAACCTGAGCATCGACGTGATCAGCATCCCAGAGCTCTTTGACTTGAATCCCAAAAGCGGATCGGTGACTCTGATGGGAGCCAGTAGCAACAACAGATCCAAGCCACTGTACTTAGACGTGACGGGAAAGAACTTTCCGCCATTCCAAGGCATTCAGTGCAAGTTTGGCTCGCTGCTGTCGATTGGGACGTTCCAGAATGCAAACAGCCTCCGATGTCTGATTCCACCGTCACCAGTGTCGAAAGTTGTGTCCGTCTCCGTGTCGTTCAACGCGCACGACTTCATCGAGAGTCCGGGCAGCTACGAGTTCGTGGACACGTTCTTCATTCGCGAGGTCGTGCCTTCGAATGGTCCGGCCACCGGAGGAACTCGCGTTCGCATTCGAGGTGGCAATTTCGATTCAAAAGACACCATCACGTGTCTGTTCGACTCACGCGCGAGTTCCGAGTACGCGATCGTGGTGTCACCAGGTGAGATTGAGTGCGTGACGCCTAAAATGAAGGCACTAGGGCTCGTGAAGGTGCAGATCCGATCGGAGCAGCAGCGAGTTTCGGGACGCCTGCGCAACGCTTTCCAAGTCACAAAGCAGTTGGTGATCACCTCAGTGTTGCCGCGCGCTGCGTTTGAGAAGCGAGAAACGCTCTTTGACGTCTACGGAGTTGGGTTCTGGCGCTCTGCGACACTCAAGTGCGCGCTTCAAACAAGCCAGAACGTGACACGAATCGATGCGAAGAACAGCGCTGTTCAAGTCTTCAGCCGCGCCATTTGGATATCTGATAGCCATGTCAAGTGCCTAGCACCTGTCACAATCACTGCGAAGAGAGATGTCCGCGTTGGCGTCACGAACAACGGAGTTGACCTTGTATTCACAGACGCGACGCAAGCTGTCAACATCTTCACGCAGTTTGACGTTACAAGCGTGTACCCTCCGTTCGGCAGGTTCAGCGGAGGCACCAAAGTCACAATCCAAGGGAAGCACTTCGATGTGGACCACCAGCAGCAAGTCTGGTGTGGATTTGGGAAATTGCCCAAACTGGTGATCGGACAGTTTGTATCAGCGGATGAGCTGGCTTGCTACTCCCCTCGATACGAGAGGTCTCTCTATGGAATGGAACCTTCTGCCAACAGCAGCGGTGATGCTGTAGTTGAGTTGGCGCTGTCCGTGAATGGCAAGGACTTCTTGCCGCTTCAGCAGACCTTCACGTACACCCACGCACCGCGTGTGTTCATGATCAGTCCCACCCGGGGAGACATCGAGGGCTCGACGCTGGTCACCATCGTCGGAGAGCACTTTCGAGCAGGAATGGCGTGGTGTCGATTCGGAAATGTCGAAGTGCGAGCGATGGTGGTCTCATACACCGAGTTGTTGTGCATCACGCCTCGAAGCAAACACGCGGAGATGGCTGTTCGTGTCCAAGTGTCAATGAACGACGGTGTCGACTACTCCGAAGACAGCGTTGCGTACAACTACCACTGGGCGCCTCAGTTCCGTCGTGTCTCGCCAGCTTTCGGTCCGTCGAGTGGCGACACGCTGCTGACAATCCAAGGTCTCAACTTTTACCACTCCAAGTTCATCCGGTGCTGCTTTGGCGATCGCTCCCACTGCTCGCGCGGTTGGCTCGTGACGCGAAACCAGATCAAGTGCAGATCGCCTCGAGCAGTGACGGTGATTGACTCGACCAGCTCGCTTCTTATCCCGCTGTTGGTCACCTTCAACGGCCAGGACTTCTTCAGTGTCCGCAAAGACTTCGAGTACGTGCTGAAAGAAAGCATTGAAGACATAACTCCGAGGTTTGCTGACGCGGCTGGTGAGGCAGTCGTCCACGTGATCGGGGGGCACTTCCGATATTCAAGCGAACTGGCATGTCGATTCGGGAACACGCTCGCGCCTGCAACTTTCGTGAATGAGTCTGCGATTACGTGTGTTTCCCCAGCTCATGTTCCAGGATCAGCTACAGTGAGCGTGACCTCAAACGGCCAAAACTTTGTGACTTCGGACATCAAGTTTGCATTCGTGATGATCCCGTTGATCTACTCCGTGTCGTCTGCTAGTCGTCCACTGGATTTGGATCGAACGATTCAAGTTGTTGGCTCGGGTTTTGACATCACCAGCAACATTGCCTGCGAGTTCAGCCAGCGTGGGGGTGGTTCTGTTTCCCGCACTCCGGCTCAGTTCTTATCATCTGAGAGGATTTCATGCGATGCCTCTCAGGTTGCAGGCTCTGGGAGTGTCGACGTGCTCGTCTCCGTCAACGGGATCGCCAGCTCAAGAGAAAACGCGATCAGCTTTTCGTACTCTCAAGGCCCGACGATTCATCGTGTGGAGCCCTCGCTTGGAGTTGTCACGGGAGGAACCAAGTTGAAAGTGCTGGGAGATGACTTTGAGCCTTCTGCTAGTTTGACCTGCTGCTTTGAGCAGCCAGCAGCCAATTTTACAAAGTGTGAAGATGCAAATTTCGTCAGCGACATCGAGATCCGGTGCATAACGCCGCGGTTCGCAGTGGCAGACATCGCGACACTCAGTGTGAACTCGAACAACCTTGCAGTCGTGACCACGAAACTCGCGTTCCAAGTGCACAAACCAGTCTTCCTGATGAAGATCAGCCCAGCACATGGAGGCTATAGAGGCGAGACGACTGTCCAAGTGGAGGGCTGGCAGTTTATCTTTACCCCACAGCTGTCGTGCTGCTTTGGTGACGACGTGCGAGTGCCAGCGACTTTTGTGAACGAGTCGCTTCTCGAGTGCGCGACGCCTTTCTACGGAGAACGAAGCGCGGTCGTGCGAGTGAGCTTGAACGGCCAAGACTGCCTTAACGACGACAATTCGCTGACGTTCACCTTTGAAGTACCAGCAACCGTGAAGCGCGTCCTACCCGACATGGGAACTCAGCTTGGTGGCACGTTGGTGATCGTGGATGGCGCCAGCTTTGTCCAGAACAGCTCCGTCTGCTACTTCGGGCAGACAAAGGCGCTGTTTTCGAGAGTTCTCACGCCATCGCGCATGGAATGCAGTGCACCGCCGCAATTGACCGCCGGTCGACAACGCGTTACTGTCACCAACAACGAAGAAGACTTCTCGACGGACCTGGTGTTCTTCAGCTATACTGAAGCGGAGGTAGTTCTAGCGATTCTCCCCGACCGAGTCTCGTCCCGAAGGGGCGGGCTGATCTCAGTTTCAGCAAAGAATGTCGTCAATGCAGCGAACCTGAGCTGCTTCTATGATGAGATCCCCGTCCAAGCGATTTTTGAATCCACGAGTCAGGTGCTGTGCTCAGTTCCACATCTCGAGCCAGGGATCAAGAGAGTCTATCTGTCGAACGATGGTGTATTGAAATCGATGCATTATGCTACCCTGGATGTGATCAACCCACCGACAGTCGTGGACGTCCATCCAACCGAAGGCTTCGCGACTGGTGGTGCCACTGTGGTCATCGAAGGCTCAAGACTCGATGTCGTATCGCACTGCCGCTTCGGAAACACCCTAGTGATTGCGAGAACACTGACTCCGAACCGAGTCGAGTGTATCTCGCCACCGCAAAAAGTCGAAGGTGTCGTCTCGCTTCAGCTTGTGTCCAATGGAGCTGAGCTCTTGGCTGAGACCCTGGCGTTCACATACAACAACACTGTCAACCAAGTCGTCAGGAGCCTTCGAGAAGACCGTTCCGAGGACTCCGCAGACGCAGCTGCTCTGGTGCCAGTTATCACGTCCATCTACCCACAGGCAGCACCAGCGACAGGTGGGACGCACATCATCGTCACGGGGCTCAACTTCCAAAACTCCAACGAGCTCGTATGTCAATTTGGAACAACGAGCGTCAGCGCAAGGTACCACTCGTCCACGCAGATCCTGTGCGTCTCGCCTCGCCTAGTACCGCAGACGTACCGCTTCCAAGTCTCGAGCAATGGCAAAGACCTCTCAAATGACCAAACGAGCATCCGAATCTACACGGATGCCTACGTCCAGTCGATCTCACCAACCCAGGGCCCGCACACAGGTGGGACTACAGTAATCATCTATGGGATGCATTTCGCGCACACGTCCGAGCTCAAGTGCCGCTTTGGTGACGAGAGTGTGCAGGTTGTCAAGTTCGTGTCGTCGAACGAAGTCGTGTGCGTTGCCCCTGCTCAAAGAGGCATCGCCAGCGTCGCACCCATCAGCGTGACTGTGAACAACGACACTGTCACGCTGAACCCCGTGTTCTTCACGTACACAGTCGTGGGCAACGTCGTCTCGGTCATGCCGCAGTTCGGACCGCTCAGTGGCGGAACGATTGTGCTCGTGAGAGCGTACAACCTCGAGGTCAACAACGGAGGCAAGGTATTCTGTCGGATTGCAGGGTTGTCAGTGGCTGGTGAGCTGCTGGGCTCCACACTGTTGAGATGCGTCACCCCTCGCATGCAATCTCCAGGCGAGTACGCCGTTGAGGTAAGTGTGAATGACCAGGATTACACCAACTCGCGAGTCATGTTCGAGTACACTGCGGACATCGTCATCGAGCGAATTGCACCAAACCTTGGTCCGTCGCTAAATGCCGACACTGTGATTACAGTGTTTGGCTCGGGCTTCCTCGATACTGTCGAGCTCTCCTGTTACTTCGACTCAGTGCGTTCGCCAGCGGTGTGGACGAGTTTAAATGAGATCTCGTGTGCAGCACCAAGACAGACACCACACGTGGCTTCGCTTCGCGTATCGAACAACGCTCTGGACAAGTCGAAGATGGCCGTTCATTACCTGTACCAAAAGGACGTGGCATTATCGAGAATCACGCCTACGCGAGGCCTCATCGAGGGCGGTACGCCAGTGTTCTTTAAAGGGCGGAACTTCCTCAATCACACGCTCATGAGCTGCCGCTTTGGCGAGCAAACAGTCCCAGCGCAGTACCTCTCCAACTCAATGCTCAGCTGCGTCGCTCCTCGCCAGCTGACGAATCTGATGAATACGGAAGGCGTTGTGTCTGTTGAAGTGTCGACCAACCGCGTGGACTTTACCAAGAGTGGCCTCACGTACACATACTTCCAGCGGTGTCCCATTGGCCAGCACTGCGCAAACGCCAACATCCTCCCGTGTCCGAACGGGACGATCTGTGAAACCCACGGCTCGGGAAACTTCTCGCTCTGCCCTCCGGGAACCTTCCAGCCTCGTCAAGCTCAAGTGGCGTGCCTGAAGTGCCCTGTCGGCTTTTTCTGCCCCGACTTTGGTGCCACCAAGCCAGTGTTGTGTCGAGCAGGGATGGTGTGCGACACCCACGGATTACAAGTGCCCATCAAGAGCTGTCCGTCGGGTCACTACTGCCGAAAGGGAACGAAGACAACGAACATTTCTGACTTCACAGCGAACCCCGAGTACGCGATTGACAAGGAGACCCAGCTAGCCACGTTTCTCGATACACAACGAACTTGGGCGTTCATACAGCGCGTCGCGCCTGCGATTGGTAGTCGGCGCATTGAACACCCTTCGCTGGAGACCAGTTGTGATACTCGCCTGTGTGTGGAGAACAGCACGGTGCTGCTGGCCGAGCGGCCGTACTCGTGCCCCGTGGGTATGTACTGCAAGCGAGGGGTTGTATCTCAGCAGCTGCAGCCAAAGAACTTTAGCACACCACAGAAGTGTTTCCAGGGCTTCTTCTGTCCGCGCGGATCGTCCACTCCAGAAGGACAGGGGCCGTGTCCAACTGGACACTATTGTCCAACCGATGTGGATGCGATTGTGTGCCCCGCTGGTCAATTCTGCCCCGGTGTGGGCAACATCCGACCGCGAGACTGCTACCCTGGCACGTACAACCCCGTCATGAAGCAGTCCAACTGCACACTCTGTCCAAGTGGCTACGTCTGTCCACAGTGGAAGATGCTGGCGCCTGTGCTCTGTCCAGCAGGATTTGTGTGCATCTCGACGGGGTTGTCCTCTCCAGCGCTACTGTGTCCACCTGGGTACATTTGTTCTCTGGGTACGCGCACACTGGACCCGTCAGACATCATCCTGTTTCGACCAAAGCCGTGTCCCAAGGGTACCTACTGCCTCGGTGGCGTCGCGCACAACGTCACGATTGACTGGTTGCCGAATCTGGAGGCCGGCGCTGTCGCCCCACAGACGTGTACAGAGGGGACGTTCTGCAAAGAAGCGACGCGGACGATCTCAGGCACGGCCGTGTGCTTCTCGGGCCACTACTGTCCTCCGGGGTCGAGCGTTCCTATTCAAGCGCCAGTCGGGAGCTTCTCAGAGACAACAGGCACTGTAGCGTCTACTCTGTGCTTTCCTGGGACCTACACGCCACTCAAGGCCACTGTCGCGTGCGAAGTCTGTCCCGCGGGCCACAGCTGCCCAGGGTACGGCACATACATCCCGTCGCTGTGTCCAAAAGGCTACTACCGCTCGCTCGCAGACAGTATCACTTGTCGGCCATGTCCCGAGGGTACGTGGACTATCAGCACGGGTGTGACCGACATCTCGCTCTGTGAGATTTGCCCCGCTGGCCGCGTCTGTGGCAGCTCAGCAATGTCGACGCTCTCGTCGAGCCTGCCATGTGCTGCAGGCTACGTGTGTGGCGAAGGCACGAACCGGCGCAGCCAGTTCGACCACCTGTGTCCCGGCGGTCACTACTGCTACTCGGCCACAACGATCGATAAGCAGTACTCCAATGTCTGTGAGAAAGGCTACGCGTGTACGCGAGGCACGACGAACACGGAGAAGAACAAGAACAAGTGCCTCGACGGCAAGTTTTGTCCGCTGGGCACGGCCAACAAGACGAGCATCTACATCCAGTGCCCCAAGGACACGTGGACGGTCTCGGGTCAGGACGAGCTGCTCGACTGTGTCATCCGGCCCGTGCCCATCTGTGATAAGCTCGTGACCAAACAGTACTACCCAAAGTTCAGCTACACGTTCCAGGGATCGCAGATCAGCTTCGACTCGACGGTCGAGACCGAGCGCACAGGCGAAGTCGAGGTGGTGGAGATCGTGTACCCGGTGAATGAGTCGGCCTCGGTCCCATCCTGGGCCAACGACACGATCGATGCGATCCGCACGTGTCCATCAGTGGGGGGAGTCAGTGGTGGGGCTCTGCTCACGGTCATCGGCCGCAACTTCCAGGACACGGGCCGTCTCGTGTGCAGTTTCCAGATCCACGACTACGGCCACCCGCTCAAGAGCCCCGCGATTTTTGTCAGCAGTACGCGAGTACGCTGCCGTGTGCCTCCATACAGTGGCGACGACGCTTCTGATGCCGACTTCTCCCAGGAAGTGGACGTCCGAGTGTCCAACTACGGTGTATTCTTCAGTACGACAGCTGCGACCTTCACCTTTGTTACAAAAACTGCACTCACTGCACTCGGGGACATGAGCACGCTCATCTCCAAGTGCCTAGTGATGGTTGACGAGGAAGAAGGCTTCCGTGAAGACGACAAGGCCTGGTTCGCTGTCCGCGGACTCTCGAAGGCCAAGCTCTCGTTCGACTTCCGCCATATCCCAGCTGACATGGTCTACGACGAGCACTACAAGATCGCGCTCTTTGTTAAGAACTCGACGTGCGAGTCCCAGAGCTGCGACGCGCGCGGCGTGCTCAAGCCTAGCGGCTCGGACATTGAGACGACGCCCTGCAAGCTGCCCGTTGAGCTGCCCAAGTGGTTCATGTCCACCGACGTGGACAAGCACGACGTGCTCAACCTCACCATGCTGGCGCTAGAGGACGTGATCTTCAAGGTCGAAATCCACATCATGTACGGTTTGTACGCGTCTACGGCGCCCTTCTTCGTGAACTCGACCAGTGTGCAGATCAAGACGCCCGTGCGCAGCAACGTGACGCAAGGTGTGGAAGACGCGGACTCGCGGCCACTCTCGCGCACGATCTCGTACGAGGAAGCGCTCATACCACGCGACTACACGTTCCTCATAGTATACTTTGGTGGTGACGGCGACTACACGTCCGCGCCGTTGAACCTACCGCCTAAGTACCAGGACTATGAGCGCGGCCGCGTGTTGCTGTCGCACAACGTGAGCAATTCCAGTGTCCACATGCCGCTCATCGTCGACGCCTATGCGGACGTGAACCCGGGGGCGGCCTATTGGGTCATGCCCTTCGGCTCAACCGAGCTGACCCACCAAATGGTACTCAAGTACCGCGAGACGTTCCAAGAGATGTACGCGGACCCGACCGATCCGACCGGTTCGCAGTACTTGTTCCAGTTTGACAAGCTGTTGCTGTCCTACCTGCCGTTTTTCTCGAATTGCATGGAGTACGACTCGTACATCCCGACGTTCGACCTCTTCGAGAGCGACTCGTGTTCCTTACCAGAGATGACGTCCGAGCAGGAGGCCTACGGCCGCAACTGGTGGCGCCGCGCGTTCTCAGCGCTGCCCAACCAGGACGACATCCACCATGTCGGCCCACTGGACGTCGGCCAAGAGCCGACGGCCGACCTGTGCATGCTCGACCTGCAGTGTCACTACGAGGAGGACCTCACGACGGCGGACGTAACTCCGAGATGGTTTGAACAATCCCAGGACACGGCGCTCTTCTACATCCTGCGCGAGCCGGCGACCATGGCCAGCTACTTTCGAGGCGGCGCCTACTACGACGAACTCTACGAGGCGAAAGGCAGCGACTACTTCATCCCAGTGACTGTCGACAACAGCGCGTCGATGGAACTCGAGGGTGACTGCTCGAGCTTGTGCTTTCCACGGTCCGTCACGCTCGACATCGCGTACTACCAGCTGGACGACAACGTCAAGCGCGTCATCAAGGCACAGCTCATCTTGGCTAACTACGACCGGGACGCGAGCACCACGGGCTACACGTTCAGCTTGAATCTACATCCGCTCAACTACTACCAGCTCATCATCCAGTTCGCCTTTGAGCGACAGGTGTACATCGGCTTGTTCTTCGTACTCGGTGGCACGATGACCGTTGCGGCATTCACCTTCTGGGCCGTCGTGCGCGTCACGACGTTCCTGGAATCCCCACCGCGGCTCCGCTTCTACACCATGTTCGCACTCATCGCGCCGCCGCCGTCCATCGGTGTGGCGCTCGCAAGCGCGCCGATCTTCTCGGTCGTCTGCTGCTTCTACGTGCTACTCAATGGGGACAAGTACTTCACGACCACGAGCGCGAGCGGCTACTGGCTGCTCGACAACATATACAAGCACTTTTTGGACGACAAGATCGACCCGGACGAGGTCGCGGCCACGCGCAAGGGTCGCATTGGCCTTGCGTTCCTGGCCTTCAGCCTGTACCTGATCATCCTGGGCACCAAGATCTTTCTCCCCAAGCCCATCGCGATCTCGGAGAAGATCATCGCCGAGAAGGATGACGACGAGGCCCGCGAGCGCAGCATCTGGTGGCCCACACAGTGGAAACGTGCAAATATGATGCTCACGAGCATCCTGTTAGGGCTCTTTTTGTGCCTTATGCTTGAGTTCTCCTTCTGGAGCTCCTTCGGCGACTACATGTTCTACGTGATCGTGCTTACCGAGGTCATGAACGCCGCAGTGGAGAGCTGGATCGAGGGTCAACTGAAAGAGGCGCTGCTCATGGCACCGCTCGTCTCGGCGCTGAGTCTCGTCGGTGGCCTCATGACGTTCGGTGCGACGGACTTTGGAGACTTTGTCATGGGCAACACGCTGGACTTTGGCATGGTGCTGCTCATGCGCGTATACGCCGACACGGCGTTCGAGGCTATCGGCGAGTTCAGCATGATGATCTTCTCGTACGTCTTTAAAAAACTCAAGGTCTTTGCCATGGGCGTGCTGGTGCTGTTTCGCAGTTTTAGTCGATCGACAGTCGCTGCCGCGCCCGAGATACCGCTAACTAAGGAGGAAGAGACCGAGGGGAAGAAGAAACTGGCGGAGGAGGAGGCCAAGAAGAACAAAACGGAGGCCGAGGCCGCCGAGGAAGAAGGCGCGACCGTGGAGCCTATCATCGACTTCTACGTGGGCGCATCCATGGACCGCCTCGCGCTCTTCTACCAGCCGATCCTGATCCTGCTCATGATGTACTTTCGCGAAGAGCTCATGCTGCCGATCATCTACAACATCCGGGAGAAGGACATGGAGATTTACTTGTGGTACTCGCTCATCATCCTCTTCTTCCAGCTCGTGACCGAGGTCTTCGTGCTCAACGTCGTCGAACTCTTCCAGGGCTGGAAGCTGTACGACTACCTCGTGTACTGCCGCTACCGCTTTCTACAGCGCGAGCAGCGCTGGAAAGGCCTCGAGCCGAATCTGGACGAGTGCATTGAGGAGAACCTGCGCACGCTCGACCAAATGTGCTTCTCGTCGCAGTTCTTCATGATGTGCACGGTGCACATCACGGGCGTCGTCTTCTTCGTAGTCGCGATCGAGATCATGGCGCGCGCCGAGTACAACCTCTTTGGCGATCCGGCCATGCCGATCTTGTTGGCCTTTGTGCTCTGCTGCGCCATGTTCGTGCGGCGCCTCGTGATGTTTTTGGCTATCAAGCTCGAGTTCTGGAAGATCAAGCACGAGAACACGGCGTGGCTCGCACCGCCGGACGACGACGACGAGTTCGGCGTCCCGCGCTGGGACGAGCTCGAGAAGATCAAGGGCGCGTCCCACGAGGCATACCTGATGAACCAGCGGATCACGTCCGAGACCTTTCGCTTCAAGTTCCTCAACTACAATCGGTCGTGGATCGTGAACCAGCTCCCGTCGATCCTCACGCCTCGTACACTGCGTCGCGCTCGCCCTTACCTGCTCTCACAGTTCGCCAAGATCCTCGACAGCCTCAATCCGCAGATCTCGGACGATGACGAGGAGAAGGACGACGACGGAAGACCACGCTTTGGACCCGTGACGCTCTCGGCGTCCTCGCGCACAATCATCCGGCTCTGGCTTGCACGAGCACGACGTATCCAGCGTCTCAAGACCGTCGTACAACCGCTCATCCAGCAGGCGCGCAAGAGCGAGTGCGAGGTGTGCCTCAGCCGCCGGCAGCTCCAAGTGGAGCTCGCGATCCCGATCGAAGTGCTTGGCGACAAATTTGAAGCCCAGTCGCTCGCCGAGGAGTTTGACGTTGCGGGCTGGAAGGAGTTCTTCGCCAAGCACGAGAAGTTCAAGACGCTCTGCCTGAATTGCGTCGTCCACCTCAAGACGACGGCCTCCGACGCGTCCAAGCGCGGTGGACGTGGCGGTAGTGGCGACGGCACGTTCGACCCATTTGCGAATGACGCGTACGGCAGCGTGCAGCTCAACGCGGCGTCCTACGCGCTCATGCAGAAGTGGTACAAGAAAGCGCAGGATCGCGTCTTTGGCAAGAACGGCCGCAGACGCAACGTGGTGGACGTGAGCGACGACGAAGAAGAGGCTATGGCACGCCACTTTGAGTGGACCAAGCGGCCCGTGACCTTGAACGCGTCGTCCACAGCCCTTGCACGCAAGTGGCTCATGAGCGCGCGCCAGTCGCTGCGCGAATCCGGACGGCTCACGCAGCTGCCGCAGGACCTCACGGCGGGCGTCATGCGCTTTGGTGGTGGCGCCACGCCAATCCCCAAGCCCGCGATGAAGATGGGTGCCGCTGGCGGCAGCGACGCGGCCGGCAAGATGCCCAAGATGCGGCGCAAGTGAGTGAAAAGCAAGTGTAGCCATTCATTTTGATTCGAACAGAAGAAAATGAAAAAGTGTCCACTTCAGTGCGACGTTGTCTATGGTATTTGCGTTGTGGACAAGTTGTAGAAAAAGTAGACAAAATATATAGACTGCTCTATGTGACTTTCTTGGACAAATTCTTGAAGCCGATGCCGAGGCACGAAAGGAAGACCGTCTTGGTCGCCGGCTCGGGTTTGATCTTGAACGTGATGCCAAAGAAGTCTCGGAGGTGGCGCAGGTACTGGATCCTGTTAAACATACAACCGACAAGGTGAGAAAGTGGAATCATCCGATATACATACTAATGATTTGTCCAATGGCAGCAGACGACGTACGTGTATGGCGTGAGCTTGCCGAAGCGCACTTTCGAGACGTCCTCGGGCGAGAGCGCCATGTAGAGCAGCACAAGCGCCTGGTTGGCCGTGTCCACGCAGCCGCCCTTGCTGATCTCCTCACAGAGCAGGCTCGACGCAAGCGACGCGACGTCCTCGGGCAGGTTCCCGCCCGTCGCCGCGGCCTCGGCACCGAGGTACACCCCCGTCGTGGTCTCGGCTACGAGCGAGAGCGCGAAACCCGGCGACTGGCCCGACTCGGACCCCTTGTAGTGGTCGGAATAGATATACACGTCCGGTAGCAGCTTGTTAAAGAGGCCGCGACTCGTCTCGACAATGCGGTTCGACGTCTGCGGCGACACGCGCGTCGAGTACGCCACGCCACTGAGATAGATAGCATGTACACAGAGGATGAATGGTTAGCAATTAACAACAACATTAAGCGCATCAAAGGCACAGAAAGCACAGACGTACCGTATTCTCTTGATAAAGCCCTCCTCGACGAGGTGGATCGAGCGCAGCTGGCGCACGAGCGGACACGTGAAGATGACCTCGCCACCGCCGAGAGGCGGCGCGCCGCGCTTCTTGATCTTGAAGTCCAGTCCTTCGTCCAGGCCAAAGTGCTTCATGAGCGGCAGCGTCGTGGCCTTGAACGCGTCCACCGACACGTCGACGTTGTCATTCGTGATGCCGCGCAGCACAGCGTGCAGCGGGAGCTTGCCGAAGGGCGCGAGCGCAGCCAGCGCCTCGAGGAACCAGCCGATGGAGCGCTTGACGCCGCAGTCGTGCTCGATGCGGCCGCCCACGATGAAGCCCGGCGAGTACTTGAGCTTCGTGCCCGTCTCGTTGATCTCGATCTGACTGCCGTTCGTGATGCGGTCGAGCAGGCGCAGGAAGTTGGCCTCAAAGTCCGTCAGCCCGGGCTCCTCATCCTCGGAGCGGATTTCCTCGATGCAGATCGGGCGGCCGCTCAGTGTCGCACACACGAGCCGCTGGCGGAAGTGCGAGCAGCCCTGCACGCGCAACGTGCTGCCCTGGCGCTGCGCCTTCTTCACGCTCGTCTTGGTCGCCTGCTGCACCATCGCTCTCGTTCTCTCTCAGCTGCTGCTCGTGCTCTTGCGTCCGTGCTTGAGCGCTCAATTGCGCGGCGCTTGGTGTTCAAGAAGGTCGATTGGTTGGAAGCAACGAACCAAGCAACGCTAGGTCCGCAGGAGGTCAGCGAGGTTGACCTTTCGTAAACCTAACGATCAAAATTAAGTGCGAAAACGTCATTTCACTTGTGTTTAGTATGGTCTTGAAGCCTGCACGCACAAACGAGGCGCGGGCTTCAGCACCATACTGAACGCAAGTGAAATGACGTTTGTACTTAAGGTTGGTTTTGAAAAATGACTAGTCAGTTTTCTGACTACCGTTTTCATTTTGACTACCAGGTCATTATGATTTTTGCGGTCATTAAATCATGAGGACCGAAAAAATCAGAATGTTGAAGTTGATGATGTTGCTTGACACGCAAGCTTTCGACCAGCAGCTTGCTCCCAACGACCTCCAGCCGCAGCAGCAGCATCGCCACGAGCTCCAGCTCCATCAGCTCACGCGCCAACTCCAGCAGCACCAACAACAGCAAGACCGATTTCTGCTGCATCTGCTATCGTTTGAAGGCCAGCGTGTGCAGCAGGAGCAGCAATTTTGGGCTCGTCAACGGGAGCAGCACCTCCAGAACGTGTTGCAACAGCACGTGATATTGCAGCAATGTGTGGTCGTTGCTCGAAAGGAGCGAAGACGCACGACCGAGCGTGACGCCTTCAGGCTCAGAACGAGTGACCGAGAGCTCATGGTAACCCAGAGGCTGCGTGAGGCGGCTGAGGTATTCCCCTTGTCGACTGACAACTACTCAATTACAAGACCACCAGCAGTTTGTCACGCAACGACGCAATGAGGAATGAAGTCTTCAAACACACCACCAACACCTCGAGGAGGAGGTAATTCTGCACCAAGCCAACCGACTCATTGAGTACCAGCGGGAGACACAAGAACTTGGTGTGAGCGAACAAATGGTGAGAGAGGCTGGCGGTATCCCTCCTCCTCTACGACCTAGAGATGGGTGGGGTGAGGTTCTCCGGTTTCCTGATCTGGCCTGCCGCACGCGTGAGCAGAACTGCCGTTGCAGCAGAGATCACTCTTTGAAATCCTCGTTTGACGCTCTACTCAGCTACCTCAGAAACACCAGAACCAGCTTGGACATGTGTATGCATATCATTACGTGTCCAGAGGTGAGTTCCTGATCATCTGATGCTGGTGTGAGACTCACAATCATCAACCATTCTGATCATGTTGTTTTTTCCTGTTCAGATTTACCAAGTTCTGGTAGAAGTGCACGCGCGGATCGGTGCACGCCTTCGAATCATTACGACCAGTGTTACGGCCGGAACTAGAGATAACAAAGTCCCACAACTTCTCCAAGAGTGTGTCGACGTTCGCGTCTCTACCAGCTATCTGCAACAAAAGGTATAAAGTGCTTTGGACTTCTTGCTTATTTGTTAGAGGGTAAAGTCTGA
>JAASGT010000172.1:0-41431 GCA_023334315.1 Globisporangium alternatum | reverse complement strand
GTTCTTCGGGTCGAACGTCTCCTTGGAGCAGACGAAGTAGCGCTGCTCGAACGTGCCGCCGCCACCGTTCGCGCGGAAGTGGTCGAGCTCCTGCGTGATGTACTTCTCCTCGCAGAACTGCACCATGTCTCGCGTGCCGTCTTCCTTTGCGGGGTACATCGTCGCAGCCGCAGCGAACTCGACCGAAGCCTGGATCGTAGGTGGCACGAGAAAAGCGTCAGGTGGGGGCGAGACGCTAAGGCTCAGTGCCGTCGCGATGAGCACGACGCCTGCGACCAGCAGCAGCTTGCTGTGGCGGTGCAAACGGCTCACGAACGAGTTGCCCTTGCGGCGGTGCTCCCGTGCCTGCTGGCGCTGGTGCTGCGTGGGCAGAAACACCGTCGTCTCGGTCGCTTGGAGCTTCGCCATCGTCGCCGAAGATGATCGAATGAGCGAGCGTGTTGGAGCCGCACAAAAACATCGAAGTCCAACACTGTACCCAGATTTGACATGCTGGGTGAGCAGCTACCAAATGCGTACCTATCGAAACATCTTGATTTTTGTAAGTGCATACTATCCATTCGCACTTTGCCGAGTGGATCGTGTACTACTTTCAATTGTTGATGCCTTTTCGTGCCAATCCATAACCTTCCAGCGAAAATTGGTTCTACATGCGACCGACTGAACGTGATGGCGTGGAATCGCTCTGAGCGACCACAGCAACAATAGCAAGTGCTGACTGACGGAGATGGTGTGCGGCCGGACCTTTTGAATGCGAATCGACGATGCTCAACGACGCGATTAACTAAAGGATGGCCGGCCGTCGAGGACCGGACATGTCCTCAGGCTCACGAGACAAACGCTGTGGATAGTGCATGACGTACGAGTCAAGTGACAAGCGACGCCCAGACTCAGCTGGGCAGCATACCTCCGCGGCTTGACCCACACCGCGCATACCAAGTTCGGTAGCCCGGCTGGTGCAAACTGCATTCGCACGAGTCCTGGTACCAATATAAGTACCTGCGCACCCCGCGAGAGTAGTGTGCTGGATCTACAGATGCAAGTTCCTGTCATGGGTGACAAGCAAATTCGTTGGCTATCGTCCGCATCCTTCACGACTGGTCACTGCAAGTGTCAAGTGACGTTCTGGCCATGAAGTGACGCAAAGAGTCCTGTATAAAAGCCAAATTTCGAACCTCGAGAATACAAACATCAACATGAGTCTCTTATTGAGTGTAGCTCTGTCGTTTAAGTGCCATAGCAGACATCTATACAAGTTTAGCAAGTAAATTTCCTTTTTAAAATAGATATTTGATTCGTGCATACAGCTGTCAAGAGTAAAATAGAATCTGATCTGCGTAGATTGATTACGTAATCCAAAGTGCATGTTGTAGCACATATCTGATATATCTGATACATCATATATTTAATAGTGGCCCTGCATATGTTTAGCGAATCAAATTTTTAAAGATTTGAATAATGACCAATTAGAAAATGCGTTCACTTCTATTATAATCCCGAGCCTAAAATTCGGGAACGCGTTTACGGCACTTTTGGCTCGGATTTTATTCCAGCGTCCGCTTCTCATACAAATCTCAAGTGAAAAGATAGTTGAATACAAACGACAAGTTGTTTTCAATGCGAGACCGAATTTTCTTGGAAGAGCTCTTTTGGGTATTCGGCACTTCCCTCGAGACGAGTGACACAAGCGAAGCCGAAGAAGCGCTCGTTGTCGACGCTCTCACTATCGCTTTTCGGGGCACAAGCAGACTCCTCCCCTCTACACCAGCAACAGCAGTAGCAACAGCTCCTTGATCCTGAAAACCAGCAGCAATGGCCATGTACGTTCTCGCCTTCTCGCCTTCTTATCCGATCGATGCAATGGGTGCAATGCTAACGAACCGCTGGATGTGTGTACAGATCGTGTTGTGTCTGCGGCGTGCAGATCGAAGCGAACGCGCTCAACATGTGCAAGTCGTGCATCGCGATGGAGACGGACGTGGCCGAGGGCATCAAGCTGGACGCGGAGCTGACGCAGTGCAAAGGCTGCCTGCGCTTCCAGCCGCGCGGCAAGGGGCAGACGTACAGTAGCGTCTCAGGCGCGTGGCTCGCGGTCGACTGGGAGTCAGCGGAGCTCATGGCGCTCTGCCTCAAGAGCGTGCACGGGCTGCAGAAAGCGAAGCTCATGGACGCGGCGTTCATCTGGACCGAGCCGCACTCGAAGCGCATCAAGATCAAGCTCTCGCTGCAGCGCGAGGTGCTCAACCACGCGCTGATCCAGAACTCGTGTATCGTGACGTGCACGATCCACAGCGTGCAGTGCCCAGACTGCATGAAGAAGTACCAGAATAACACGTGGCGCTCGCTCGTGCAGATCCGCCAGAAGACGGACCACAAGCGCACGTTCCTGCGCCTCGAGCAGGTGATCCTCAAGCACAAGGCGCACAAGAACGCGATCGGCATTGCGACCGTGAAGGAGGGCATGGACTTTTACTTTGGCACCAAGTCCACGGCCGAGCGCTTCATCCACTTTATGACGGCGCACGTGCCCATGCGCTCGAAATCCTCGAGCAAGCTCGTGTCGGAGAACGTGCACAACGCGACGGCGAATCTGCAGACGACGTACAGCATCGAGCTCAGCCCCGTGTGCCGCGACGACCTGCTGATTCTGCCGCCCAAGCTCGCGCAGAGCTCGGGCAACATCTCACCCATCGTGCTGTGCGCGCGCACGACCGCGATGATCCACGTGGTGGACCCGCGATCGGGCCAGAAGGCCGAGATCTCGGCCGACAAGTACTGGAAGACGCCGTTTTTGCCGCTCGAGACGAGTCCGGCCATGACCGAATTCATCGTACTGGACGTCGAGCCGCTCGCCGAGCATGAGTACCGCAACAAGGGTCAGCAGCAACAGCAGCAGGACGTGCGCTTCGCGGTCGCGGATGTCGAGATCGCGCGCGCGAGCGACTTTGGCGTGAACGACACGACGTTTATCATCCGCTCGCACCTGGGCGCGCTGCTGCAGGCGGGCGATAGCGTCAAGGGGTACGACCTCACGACGTCGAACTTTGGCACGCGCCACACGTACTCGCTCAAGGAGGAGCTCCCGGACGTCGTGCTCGTGCGCAAGGTCTTCCCGCGCGAGCAGACCGGCGGCGCCGGCGGCAAGGAGAAGAAGCTCAAGACGCTCGGCACGTTCCGCCGCGCCAAGATCTCCAAGTCCGAGCAAGCGCGGCTCGAGCAGGAGCTCGAGGACTTTACGCAAGAGTACCTCGAGGAGGTCGCCGAGGAAGATGGGGGCGAGTACGGCGACGACGAGGACGAAGACGACGAGGATGATGATGAAAGCGACGATGAAGAGGATGAAGACGAGGACCTGGGCTACGTGCAGATGATCGAGGCGATTAAGATCGAGTAGGCGCGAGTGTATTTTATCATGGAACAATTTAATGACACAAAAGCTGGCAGTACATGCCATGTGACCACGTCTTCTTGTCTGTAGGCGACGGGGGCAAAGCCAGCCGAGCTGACCTCCATCATGTCCGCCAATGCACTGGTGATTGAAAATGTGCTCAAGAGAGTGGTACGGATCTGCCCGTCTTCAAGTCGGAAGGACTGACGGTCGCTTCGAAATGTGTTGTGGGTAATGTGGGTGTCTGCACTTGATGATGGGTAGGCAAGCATGACGACGCTCAGATGAATAGCGCTGCCATTTCGCAAGCTCCATCCAAGGACAGCAGAGAAGAACTGCGCGCGCCAATGCTCGCATCAACAGCGCCGCTGCTGCTCAGCAAGACCAGCACCAGCAGCTCTCGAGATGCGGCTCCGCGCTGGCGTCGCCCGCTGCTCGCGACCGCAGCGATGGTGCTCTTCACGACCGCGGCTGTGCTTGCGCTCAGCAGCAGCAACAGCCGTCCACTCCCGTCCATTGCTACCAGCACACAGCAGCAGACGTCGCTGCTCCCACTGGTGCAGCAACAAGCCGATGAACCACGCGACCTGCTGCGCCAGTGCGAAGAGAAGTTCGTGACGCAGGAGCTCGACCACTTCCGCGCGAACGGCGGCGGTGGCACGTTCGAGCAGCGCTACTTTCTCTGCTCCAAGGACACGTTCAACGCGCGCAATGGCTCAGTCTTCTTTTACTTTGGTGCCGAGGCCAATGTCGAGCTCTATCTGAACAACACGGGGCTCATGTGGGAGAACGCGCAGCAGTTCAACGCGCTCATCGTGTTCGCGGAGCACCGATACTTTGGCAAGTCGATCCCGTTCGGCGCCGACCACGTGCTCGAGCACATGGAGTTCCTCTCAAGCTCCCAGGCGCTGGCGGACGCCGCCGTGCTCATCGAAGCGCTCAAGAACGAACTTGGCCTTAATGTACCATTGATCGGCTTTGGCGGCTCGTACGGCGGCATGCTCGGCACGTGGTTCCGCGTCAAGTACCCGCATTTGATCGATGGCGTCATCGCGGCCTCGGCACCCGTACTCGCGTTCCTGGGTAATGACAAGAAGCACCCGGTGGACACTGAGGGCTTCCTGCGCATTGTCACCTCGGAGATGTCAGAAGCCGCGGGTTCAGCGCCCAACTGTGTCCACAATGCGCGCCGCGCCTACGATACCTTTGTGTCCATTGGTGAGAGCGCCAGCGGCCGCCAGGAGCTCGCACGGATCTTCAAACTCTGTGACCAGAGTATGCTGGCGGACGACAAGGCCGTGGGCGCCGTGGCCAACGCACTGCTCGGCGTCTTTGGCGTCCTCGCCATGGGCAACTACCCGTACCCGTCGTCCTACATGACGGCCGGCGCGGCCGTTATCCCAGCGTACCCGGTGCGCGCCGCCTGCGAGTTTCTACGCCCAAATTTTGATACTGAAGACGATGGCATTGACGATAATCACGTGGCGCTAATGATCGCGTTCCGAGAGAGCGTGGGCGTGTTCCTCAACAGCTCGCAGCACGAGTCGTGTCTCTTCCCAATGTCACAGTCGAACGCCTCGGTACTTGCGTCCTTCTTCGACTATATTGCGTGCTCGGAGCTCTTCATGCCCATGACCGCCGACGGTGTCCACGATGTCTTCCCGCCCACGCCCATTGACGTGGTCCGTGACGACGCGCGGTGCTTTGCAACGTGGGGCGTCCACCTGCGCGTGGACTGGGGCTCCACTGAGTACGGCGGCGTCGATGCGCTGCGCAAGGCGAGTAACATCGTGTTTAGCAATGGGGACTTGGACCCGTGGTCGGCCACGGGCGTGCTTGAAAGTCTCACAGACTCGGTCGTATACCTGCCGATCAAAGACGCGGCGCACCACTTGGACTTGTTCTTCACGCACCCGCTGGACCCACCGGCCCTCACCCAGGCGCGAGAGACTGAGAAGCAGCACATGAGAAAGTGGGTGAGCGAGTTCTATGCTGATGCGGCCATGCTGCAGTGAGACGAATGCCAAGGCGATCTAGCAATCAATCCCTCATGACGATGTTAATGTGCGTGTTGTTTAGTTCATTACCTGACATATCTACCAGCCGTACTTGGCGTGGGTCTCGGCCTTGGTCTTGAGCGACACGCCCTTCTTGTCCATGAGCTCGTGCTCGCGCAGCTTGGCATCAAACGCGAGCTGGTTGAGCTGGTGCTTTTGGCGCTGCATGCGGTTCGGCTTGGCCGTCGCCACCTTGGCGCCCGCCTGCGAGTTCCAGAAGCTCGCCTGCACCTTCACGTCACTGGCGTTCTTGTCGCCGCTGCTGAGGCTGTCGACCGGCGGTGCCCAGGCGTTCGGTGCGGGACCCTGGACCTCGATGATCTTGGCCGCGACGCTCTGGAAGTGGCCCTGCTGCAGCGCGCGCTCGAGGTCGCGGTCGCGGTTGCGCGCGCGCTTGCTGCTGCCGAACGTCTCGTCCTCGCCCTGGTGGAACGCCGGGTACTGATTCTGTTCCTGCCACTGCTGCTGCTGCTCGTACTGGTACTGCTGCTGGTACTGCTGCGACAGGTCGTAGTAGCCCTGTTGCTCGTAGTACTGCTGGTACTGCGCTGTCGTCGCAGCGTCATCGTAGGTTGCAGCAGTCTGTTCGCTGTATTCCTGTGGAGCTGTCGTAGCAGCCGCTTCGTCCTCATACGTAGCAGCATCAGCTGTTGCACTTACAGCACTGGGTTGCTTGCTCTTCTTCTCCTCAATGACATGCTTTGGCGGCGGCAGGAATGAGAGTCCGCTGCTACCTTCAGCAGCGCTGTCGCCGCCACGAGGCTGAGCACGAGGACGCTTGGCAGCGACCGCCTTCTTCTGTTTCGCCAACAGCGACTCACCACCGGCAGCAGCATCGTCACCGCCATCACTGTCACTGTCTCCCAATCCGCGGGAGGAGCCCAACTCGAGCAGCCGCTGGATGTCTGGGTGCAGGAAGAGTGCGGTCTTGGGCTTTTTGACCACGCGGCGGCGCTTGGTTGCTTTCGTTGCGGTCGTCGTTGGCGGCGGTAGCTCGAGCGACGCGATGGAGGACGATGCAGACGTCTGCACAACTGCTGGAGCAGGTACTGATGGCGGTGGTGGACGCACCGCTGGCTGCGCTTCGTCCTCAGACGAGCTCGAGTAGTCGGGAACCAGCAACGACATCTTTGCTGTTTGCTTCTCTTGGAGCTCTTAGTTGGTGAGTGAACGAGTTTGAGACTTCCTTTAATTGTGACTCAATTTGAAACTGCTAGCTTGTATCAAACTTTAGAAACTTCAAATGCGTCTACAAACCTTAAGACTAGCAAGGAATTGGTCTATCTGCAACAATTGCAATGGTTTTGAACATTTGTCTGCTTGCTGTCAGAACTGTAGCATTTACACTGAAAATTAACAATACATAGCTAGCATTTCTGAACGAGTACAACTATCTGTGCAGAGGCTTAGCATATTGCTAGAAGACAAGCATTCTCGCCCGGACGCGCCGCGCGCGTACGATATTCTCCCATGCTCTTGCGTCGTGTTCTCCTGCTGCCGATTGTTGTCGTAGTCATGAGCTGAGGGTCATCATCCACTGGACTGACTGCACACGTGCCAGCACCTTAGACAACAAGCGCTTGTATATGGACCACAACATGTTTCCATGAGAAGGCAAAGCACCTCTTTCATATTTTTAAAACATAACCGATTGATTCATGCCAAGCAGCAGCAGCTTCTTCTTTTCTGCTTCTTCGATGCACTCGCTTCTTTACGTACAAGACGCCCATTCTCCAGCAGCGACAGCACACTTATTCGCTCTTGACCATGTGCTCGATGAGGTCGATGACACGGCACGAGTAGCCCCACTCGTTGTCGTACCACGATACGAGCTTCACGAAGTCGTCCGTGAGCGCGATGCCGGCGTGCGCGTCAAAGATCGACGAGCGCGAGTCGCCGATGAAGTCGCTCGAGACCACGAGCTCGTCCGTGTAGCCGAGGATGCCCTTCATCTCGTTTTCGCTGGCCGACTTGATCACGGCCTTGATGTCGTCGTACGACGCCTTCTTGTCCAAGCGGCACGTGAGGTCCACGACCGACACGTCGGCGGTTGGCACGCGGAACGACATGCCCGTGAGCTTACCGTTCAGCGACGGGATGACCTTGCCCACAGCCTTGGCGGCACCCGTGGAGCTCGGGATGATGTTGAAACACGCACCACGGCCTCCGCGCCAGTCCTTCTTCGATGGACCGTCGACGGTGAGCTGCGTGGCAGTCACGGCGTGCACCGTGGTCATGAGACCCTCCTTGATGCCAAAGTTGTCGTTCACGACCTTGGCGAGCGGCGCGAGACAGTTGGTCGTGCACGACGCGTTCGACACGACGTGCATGTCCTTCTTGTAGAGCTCCTCGTTCACGCCGATGACGAACATTGGCGCGTCCGCCGATGGCGCCGAGATCACGACCTTCTCAACGTCGCCGCTCAGGTGTGCAGACGCCTTCTCCGTCGTGGTGAAGGCACCGGTCGACTCAACGACGTACTGCACGTCGACCGACGACCACTTGATGTCCTTCGGGTCGCGCTCACCGAAGACGCGGATCTTCTTGCCGTTCACAATGATGTTCTCCTCGTCGTGCGACACGGTGCCGTTGAACACGCCGTGCACGGTGTCGTAACGGAGCATGTACTCCATGTAGTGCGTTGGGATAAACGGGTCGTTGATAGCGACGATGTTGATCAGAGGGTTCGACTGCGCGGCGCGAAGCACGAGGCGACCGATGCGGCCGAAGCCGTTGATCGCAACGTTCACTGGGCCACCGACGTTCGCGCCAGGGGTCTGGCAGTTGATGATCTTCAGGAAGTCTGGCTTAAGCGAGGCGCCGCCGACGAGGAAACCATCAATGTCCGACTTCTGCGAGAGCTCCGTGGCGTTCGAGGCCGTGACCGATCCGCCGTAGATGACACGGGTCGTGTGCGCAGCGTCGTCACTGACCGTGTTGGCCAACCACGAGCGGATGCTGGCGTGGACGTCCTGGGCCTGCTCTGGCGAGGCGGTGAGACCCGTGCCAATGGCCCACACTGGCTCGTACGCGATCACGACGTTCGACCAGTCCTTAATGTGCTTGGCGTACGCGTTGAGCTGCTCCGTCACGACCTCAAGGGTCTTGTTCTGCTCGCGCTGGGTCTTGGTCTCGCCAATGCAGGCGATGACCGCAAGGCCCTTCTCGAGCGCGTACGCGGCCTTCTTGGCGACGACCTCGTTGCTCTCACCCTTCTCACGGCGCTCGCTGTGGCCCACGAGCGTGTACTCGGCGCCGATGTCCTTGAGCATCTCGGCCGAGGTCTCGCCGGTGAAGGCACCGTTGCCCTGGGTCCAGACGTCCTGGCCGCTCACGCGGATGTCCTTGCGGAGCGACTTCTTGACCTCCGAGGCGTGGATCGACGACGGCGCGACGACCACCTCGACGCCGTTTGGGATCTTGGCCGTGTTGAGCAGACCCACGAGGTCGTGCGCCTGGCCGACCGAGCCGTTGCACTTCCAGTTGCCGCCAACGAAGAACTTGCGGGCGCTGGAGCTCATGGCGCGCGTCTGCTTGAGCGCGTGCTTCATGGCGGGGGTGGAGCGGAGGGCAGCGGCCATCGTGTGGAGGTGGGGCGATGAGGCGGAGGAGGGGGGGATCTGGGGCTTGTGGAGCAAATCCGCGAATGAGCGTCTCTGCGTGGCTCGCGCACAGCCAAGCTCAACCTCACAGCATGATGCCGCGCAATCGAGCGAATCCAAGCACCAGTAGGTGAATTTTACAAATGATGTTGTGAAAGATAACATGCAGTAACTGTGCATGATCCATTTTGTCCACTTATAACCTTGCTTAGTGAATAAATGAGGATTTTGCACACATTTTTGACTGAAATGTTACAAAATAATGTTGCACGAAGGGATGGTGAGCAACATGAAACATAGAACAAGGTTTTTGAACCTTAGATATAACCTCGTTTTGTGTCCATTCTACGTTCGCTTTCGAAAACGCTGCTTGGAGCGCATTAAGCCCAAGCACCAGCCACCGCTTCAATCTGTTACCGAGCGGCTACTAGTATTTTGCTTGCTGCTTTTGTCCACCGCGTTGGTGTACACTTCAAAACGGGCTTGCGCTGCACTGACACGCCTCTTATTCGCTCGCAGCAATTTCACTCGAACTCAGCGAACGTATCAATCAAGTGAGACTCGGTCGTTCTGCAACTGCGATCGGCGATCGGCGGGAAGACAAGCGAGGTGCGAAATCAATGGCGACAGGGACTTTGCCGAGGCCCGCCGCCCCTCTCCTTTTGATCGCGAAATCAATGGGCGACAGGGGGACTTTGGCGAAGAGACTCGGCTTCGGATTGGCCAAAAATCACTGGCGACAGGGACTTTTGCGAAATCTTGGGCGACAGGGGGACTTTGCCGAGGGCTCCTCTCCATCCCAAAAAAGGAATCAAATTGAAGCGGAGATGTTCTCGCGTGTTGCTCGAAAGTCGCGCGAAGGTCGCGCCAAGACAAGTAAAAGAAAGCAGAAAGTGAAGGTCGCAATGTGCAACTTAGTGTGGTCGAGTTCAGTTTCTGATTCGACCAGAGGATCGAAATGCTCTCCTAAATTAGGCCCTCGAGCCACTTTCCACCTTCTCGGTAATGATGGAGCCAAAGGCTCATCTCAATATCGAATTTGCCTGCACCTTGTAAACAAACCTCGCCATTGCAAGCTGACTACAAAGCGGCTCCAGCCCAACGATGAAGTGCGTGAGCAAGTCCGTGACGTTTGCGGTCATGGCAGCGTGCCTCGCGCTCGCAGTCATCAGCAGCAGCAGCAAAGAGAAGCAGATGCACGACAAGAGAGAGATTCACGCATCGAAGGCCATCAGTCGTGCGAGCAGCAGCATGACGCTCGATGGAACGCTCGCGCGCGTCACTTCTGGATCCACGATCACGCACGGTTCATGGTCACATATTGGCACATAGATCGGAATGCACATGGTCCCGGACTTATACTACGGCGCCTTGCACGAGTGCTGCTGCGAAAGTGGTACGCGTCACAACATCACAGGCAAGTCGCAGCGCATTGATCTTGTTTTGACCTCGACCAAGCTGCGCTTGGCAACATGATCAGGCAGGCAGTAGTGAAGTGTGTTTCTATTATCCATTCGTATACAACAGTGAGGCGGCACTCGCTTGGATCCATGCTCTCTCCACGAAGAGAGGAGCTACCCCGCTTGGCCTTTGCGAGTAAGTCGGCATTAGCCCATTGTCATTGTGAGTATTTCAATGAAAACAATCAGTAGAACCCGCCGGCGACCTTGACGCACTCGGGCTCAGCTGGTAGCGTCTCGTGGAAGCGACGGAAGTCGATCACGGCGCCGCCCGTCTCCGGGTCCACATCCACGCAATTCTCGAAGCAGTGGTCAAACAAAATCTCCTCCGCCTTGTACGAGTGGCGCACCTGGATCGTCGACGACGTCACGGCGTCGATGCCCTCGACAAGCACCACCACTTCAACCTGATAGACACAGAGTATAGCACAACATAACAAGTCAATGGCATGCGCAAACTATCCAAGCGTACAACGACCACCTAGTAGCACGAACCTGAGACTCATTCCAGTATTCCTTGATGGCAGCGATCGACTCCTGGTGCGACGGTGGCTCTGGGGCCACAGGCGCCGTGTTGCAGCGGCACTGATTGCAGATCGCACTCTTCTTCAGGTCCGCGGTCGCCACCGTACCATCGCGCTCGCCGCTATCTGCGTCCGCCTGACGGCTGATTGGCTCGGGGAACATGTAGCTCTTCGACGGGTTATGGTGCAAGCCGCACGCAGCAGCGCTCTTCGGGCGACACAGCGGACTCCACGCGTCCATGCGGTGCACCACGACGGACGGCAGCGCGAGCAGCATCATGCCACCCAGGTCATCGTCCGGGTGCTGGATGCGCATCGGGTGCGACTGGAAGTAGTAGTGCTGGCCGAACTCGACGTCGTGGCGGATCGCGTACATGCGCACGTGGGCCTCCACGAGCTGGTGCTTGCGCATCTCGCACGCCTGGAACATGAAGTAGAGCTCGCCGCGGATGCGGCGCACCACCGCGTTCGTGCTCAGCACGATCGTGTTCGCTCGTGCCTGCGCGCGCGAGAAGCGCTGAAAGATGATGCCGATCGCGAGCGCGTCCAAGAGCACGCCAGCCAGCGACTGTGAAAAGACGACAGGAGCAAGTACAACGCAATTCACAGTCAGAACGATAATGAAACAACAACAAACGCGAGCGAATAAGGCAAAGGCTCAGTGCCTACCTCCAGGGTGATGATGATTTGCATCCACGCGCACTCGTTGAAGAAGACGTCACCACCGTTGGTGCCAAAGCCGATCGTGAAAAGCACCGAGACGGAGAACGAGAACCCGTCAAAGTACGAGTTGATCGCGGCCTTGCAGCTGTTCGGCACCGTCGTGTAGAGCAACGCGAAGATCATTATCGTCGCAATGTACTGCAAGGAGAAGTCATAATCCGGTTAGTGAACAATAAAGCCATGCGAATAACCATTAAGCAACGACAGACAGGTACGCACCATGAACACGAGTGCGCCGAGCACTTTGCTCAGACGGAGGTTCACAACCGAGTGGAACGGGTCCTGGAGGTACAGCTTCCAGTACTTGGGCACCTTCTGGCGACGAATGCTGTGGTCGTATCGCAACACAACGTCCCGCAATTTATTCGTCAGCAGTGTGCAACGTAACAGGCACGACGAAGTGGCGCGATCCTATCTCATCGCAAGGCAGAAGCACATACGCATACACACGCATACGTACTTCCATCGTCCCTTGGAGCGCAGGAATGGCGTGTCGGCGCGGTCGATGATGCGGCCCGTGCGCTGCATCGTCGTCTGCATGGACACCGCGCGGTGGTGCAGCCCGTGCGGTGGCTGGTAGCCTGAGTTGCCGTTCACGCTGTAGCCGCTGGCCGACTGCATGAGCACCGCGGACGCGTCTTGCGACGGCTTGGCCTGCTGCTGGTACTCGTTGTCTTCGTGGAGCGAGTAGCTCGCGCCGCGCTCCATTCGTCTCGCTCTCGCTGGTGTTGTGCTGTCTGCCGCGCGTTCTCTCCGTCACCAGTGCGACGAGTCGTTGTGATCTCCAGCAAGCGAGAGATGCCGCTGGTTCGGATTTGGATGCGAGCGAACACACAATGGATTCTGGCTGGTCGCCTTTTTCCAGGTGTCGCATTGCGCACGATCGTTCGCGCAACCTTCCGACGACATGCACCGTGACAACGCCACGAAGAGTAGCCAACTTCTCTTAATTGCGATTGTGCTCGATTAAGTACGAAGAAGAAGCGCCAGTTGTGTGATGGGGTCTGCTCGTGAAGAGACGTGTATATTGAAGCTGGCTGCTGCCAGCGGCATCAGTTCGCGAGGATTATTATTGAGCCATGGAAGGCAGCGCGTATGTGCTACAATACCCGAGCCATGCACGGGCATGTACTGGCGCGAGGACCCGCGCGGTAGCACGGGCGACAAGGAGTCGCGGCTCGGAGGTTCATGTGCTTGTTTTGCATGGTTGCGTTGCTGTCTTGATGGGTAAATGGCAACCAGGCGATGGACAATGCGGCAACAGCTCGGCTCCGTGCGTGAGCTGAGGTGGAGCGTCGCAGCAGATCTTGTCGAAAAGATCGGGACGTTGTCTACAAGACACGTGGAAGGACCTGTGGAACGACGACACGTGTGTCGCTTGCCCTGTGTCGATGTCAAGCCCGTGGGCTGACCATTCCGTCTGTCTGACTGATTGACGTGCGCAGGCAAAGATTGGCCCCAAAATAGCTCCGTTCTCGTTGGCGAGGAGCACCAGGAGGGCAACGCCAAGTTTCTGTGTATATCAACGTGGCGCCAGACGAATACGACGGCATTCATCAACGACTGTCGAGGGCTCTGGATGCCCTTGAGCAGGGCGGACTGCTGCTGCACCCGACCACGCTTCGAAGCGTGGTGAGTGAGGCTCTTGGCTTGAATCTTCCGAGCCAGTTAGCGTTAGCGTTGGGAGAAATGCGGAGCATTGACTGACTCCATGTTGCTTGTGTGCGTCCAGCGGTACTGCAGCCATCTCGTCGTGACAAACATAAAAAACACGAGTGTGAGGTAACAAGCATCCATGCTCGTACACGTGGAAGCAGCGGATCGGACAATGGAGCCAAGGCGCATTTGCGCAAATTGATCGAATGCGGAGGTGCAAAGAGCAAGAGCCAGCAGCTCGGGAAATGAACACACGGGCTCCAAGAAGAAGTGCTGCTCGTTTGATTGTCGTGATGAATAAAAAGAGCTGTCAAGGTCTCTGTCCCATTTGCGACGCGAGGTGTTCACATCTGTTTATTTGATAAACCTGTACATTTGATGTAAAAAAGAATACAAAACCCAAAAAGACCTTGTATCTACGATAAACTGCTCAAAGTGGAAAATAGTTTATACAACGGTGATCTGAACAGATGTGTCCTCACCACTCCCTTGACTACTTTCTTTCTGCATAACCTGCCTAATTTAATATCAGGCACATGCATTTGGCTCTTTTGTTTGATTGACAGTTTTTTACGCCCCTGGACCTCACCGGCCTTTGCTCACCTCTCGCACTCGCCTCACGTTCTCGAACGTCGTGCTCCAGTCTCTCTTCTGCTGCCAACCGGTCAGATCAGCAAGCCGCAAACAAACAGCACAGTCAGCGCGTTCATTCGTTCACTGCAACCCGTGCAGTACCCTTCCTGGCTCCGGTGCATACACGCTCGCATACACAACACCGCGTCTCCTCTTCAACGCTCATTCGCAAATCTCCGCTGCACGAGCAACACCGGCAACAGCGACTCTCGTCCACCGCATTTCACACACACGCACCATGAAGACTCTCTCTGCGCAAGTGATCGGCTTCACGGCCGGCTCGCCCACGACGTACACCACGCAGGTGCACCTGGACGGCGAGACGTGGACCGTGCCGATCCGCTACAGCACGTTCCGCGACTTCTACATCAAGATCGACGCGCTCGAGCCGAACTTTAACTTCGACTTCCCTAAGAAGGGCGGCTTCTTCTCGTCGTCGCCGCCGGCGCAGCGCCAGGTGCAGCTCGACGCGTTCATGAAGAAGAGCGTCGCGCACTTCTGTGAGCGTCAATTCCCGCAAAACGTGCTCGACCTGCTCGATGATCTGCTCGAGATCTCGGCGCACGTCGTCAAGCGCCAGGAGACCGTCGAGCCCGACACTGAGGACTCGGCCTCGGAGCAGGAGGAGGACGACGGCGACGTCAAGTCAAAGTGCGTCACCACGCCAACCGCGGTACTCGCGTCCGTACCGGAAGTTGAAACGGAAGCGACTGAAGTTGCAGTTGAAACCGTTGAGATTGCAGTTGCGCCTGCTGCTGAGGTCGTGGTGGAGGAGGTTGTTGTCCCAGCTGTTGCGCCTGTGGAGGAAGCCAAGTCTGCGTCAGTTGAAGAGGTGAAGCCAGTCGAGATTGTCGCTCCAGTTGAAGTCGTGGAACCAGTCGAAGAGCCAGTTGTCGAGCAAGTGAAGTCAGTTAAACTGGCCGTTACGGCTGAAGTTGAAGTGACGACCGTTACGCCAAAGCCTGCGGTTGAAGTGGCAGCTGCTCCAGTGGTGGTGGATACGCCAGCTGCCGAGGAGGCTGAGCCAATCGCTGCTGAGGTGGTGCCAGTGACTGAGACAGTCATTGTTGAAGCGCCAGTCGAAGTTGAAGCGGAGCCGGTTGTCGAGCTGAAGCCAGTGGCTGAGCCAGTCGTTGTTGAGGTACCAGTTGAAGTTGCACCGGCCGCTGTCGCCGCCGCATTCGAGAAGATCGTCGAGAGCGTGAAGCTGACGCTCGAGACGCCATCATTGCCCGAGGCTGCGCCATTGTCCTCCACGTCGACGTCCACGGAGCCGCCGAGCCCGACGGCGGCTGAGAAGAAGAAGCAAGCGAAACAGCTGAGCGAGATGCAGAAGCGGATGCGCAACCAGAAGCGCAAGGAGAAGCGCAAGAAGAAGTCCAACATGAAGGTGAGCGCCGGCAAGAGCCACCACGCCGCCAATGGCATCGAGTTCGACAGCGACGACGACGTGCTCGTGCGCGTGCAGCAGCCGCAACGCAAGCACTAAGCGCGCATGTGTCAGGTATGCTATGCGTATTGCACGTAGGTTCGTCAGGTTTTGTCAGGTAGGTTAGTTGACCGAAGAGCTCCACCATAGTCGGAAGCTCTCGGTTTCTCTTTTTTCTTTCTCCTTCATTTTCATTTACTATTAGAGAAAACGAAACTCAAAACAATCGATGTCTTCTTCACCCACAGCAATCGCGTTCAATCGAGTGGTGCTCTCGATAAAGACTAACGCGAAACGAGTATGGCCGTCACGTGTGTGCAAGTAAGTCCTCGCTTCGTTTGGAGGTGTGTGGCTGTATTCATTTCAATATCATTAGTTATGTGAGAGCGCACGCTGCGCACCTGCCTGTGTGCTGAAGTTCCTTAGAATAAAAACGTCATCTCCTTCAGGTCCTGGAGCTCCGACTGCAGACTCGTGCGCTCATTGCACTGCCATCACACACAACACAGGTTCACATGGTAAGAGTTCATAGTCAAATTTGCAGTTACGTGCACGTGTATGTCCACTTACCATGGTCAGCACGTCTTCGCGGAGCTTGTGGATGCGCGCCTCGTCGCTTTCTTGACGCAGGCGGAAGTGCTTGACCTGCTGGCACAGGATGCTGTCCTTCTCGGTCTCGAGGCGCAGCATGTGCTGCTTGAGCTTGGTGATCTCGCGCTCGAGCGTCTGGATCTGCGCGTCCTTGATCGCAATGATGCTCTCCACCTCGGCGCGCGGCACGCGGTCGTCGCTCGTCTCCATCGCGTGCAGCTCGGCGATGAGCGCGCTCTTGGACGCGAGCTGCTTCTCGAGCCAGTGGTTGCCCTCGGTGAGCGCCGCGACCTGCGCGCGGAGTTCGAGCACGTTCGCGGCGTGCTGCTTGTTGGTCGCGCGCAGTACGGCCACGATGTTCTCGTGGTTGGTCTTCATAACAGTAATCTCCTTCTCGAGCTCCACCATGCGTGTGGTCGCGGCTAAGTGGATCGGACTCGTCTTTCCCGACGAGCCCATTGGCGACGATGCACCGCCGTCATTGTCGCTATTGGTCATTGAGAAGCTCGCTCGACGTCCCAACGTAGGCGAGCCGACGTTTGCACGCCGAAAGAAGAGCGGTGCTGGTGCTGGTGCCGGCTCGGCATTTCTGCTTGACTTCATGGTCTCGACCGCTGTTGTTGAGGAGAAGGTTGTCACTCGTGTCGACTGCGAACTGGCACGGGAGCTTGGAGGCGGTGCCAACGACTCCGTTGCGGTGCGAAGCTCTTCGTTTGCTGAGCCTGAGTACAGGTCGCTGAGGCTGCTGATCCCGTTGCCGTCATCCATTAAATCTGCAAGACTCTGTTGCTTCTGTTGGTGCTGTTCCTCTCGCTGGTGGGGCTGCTGGTGGCTCGACGACTCGTCCTGAGACTTTGGGTGCGTCAGCGCTACCGAGGCCTCGCTCGGGTTTCCAGCTGGTGTGACTATCATTTGGCTCACAATGCTCGCCGTGCGACTCGTTGGCGACACCGACGCGAAGGACGCAAAGCGGGTGCTCGAGGGGCTTCGAAGGCCTGACGACCTGCTGGAATTCGTAGCCGTCGACGACTTGGGCGAGGCTGTCGAAGTCGCAGTTGATGAGCTGCTACTGTTGTTGTTGCTGCTGGCTTTGCTGGGTGAGATCTGAAGTCCGAGCTCCTTGCGGAAGCTCTTGAACGTGCGGATCAACGGCGTGATTACCGACGCGGCTTGCTGGGTCATCGAGGAAGAAGACATCGGAACCGGTGGTGCTAGTGAGCCCGATTGCATCGATGAGTGCCTTGATGGCGGCGGCGGGGTGTCTTGTGAGTCGACGCTACTCCCCGTGCTGCTCCCAGCGTCGCTGTTGTCATGCATCACGGGCGACGACGGGCCTTTGCTGCGACTCACCGGGTACTCCTTGACGCAGAAGATCTCCTTGCGTCGCACGAACACGCCGTGGTGCGCTGGGCAGTCGAAGTACCGCTCTTTCTCCCACGTACCGTCGTTCTCACCCTTGCCTTCGTACAGCGCGATGCCGTACCACTCACCGGCTTCGTTCTTGATCTTGCCGATGTAGCGCACCCACCCGGAGCGCCGCTTGGAGAGCACGACGCGACTATCGAGCGGGACATTGATCGTCGTGGGGCTGTGCGTCGACACGAAGCTCGCCGTTCTCAGCTTGGGGATGCTTGACGTCATGGACACGATGGCTTCCTGTAGAGCTTTTGACGCCGCTACCAGTGCGCTCTAAAGCTTGAGCTGTGCGATTCGCTCTCGTTGCGTACTTGGCTGCCCAGTCGCGGCTCAAAGGTGTGTCCTCGGTTTCGACGGAAGCTCGCAGCGAGTCGGTATCATAAGAGACGCGAGGACAGAGGAGGCTTGAGTGGGCTTTCTGGCTCTTCCTCTGCGTCCTCAGCGCATAAGAACCTGCAGCTGGGCAGTCATTGCTTAAAGTGAAACGAGCTGCTCGCCCATCAACATGGCTACACTTTTTGTCAGCATGGGTGCAAAAGCGTGGCTGATAAGATCGTTGGGTGGTGGTGTCTACAAATAGACGGACAGCCACGTCTTGATAAGAACTGCTCTAGTTCATACCAGTTCGACAATTCCATTTGTCAAACCGAGCGAGGTGAGAAACCCTACACGAGACATGCAGTTGATGAATAGTCAACCCTGGCCCAAGTTGCAGCAGCGATCACAAAAGCCCGCTCGTGCGCTTCTGTCCACTTATTCCAGCTTCGTAAGAGCTCACAGCGCAGGTAAACTCTACACACTTCTTTTAAAATGCTCGGGGAGTAGTTGTACAAACCCTAAATTCCCAACCACAGAGCTATGCGCATTACTGATGGCTGACGTCCATCCATCCGGATTCGCGTCCTGTCAGCATGACGAAATGCAGTCATGTTATTCTAGATTATCTAAAACATCTGATCCTCGCTTGACTTGAACAAACTATTGATTGATTAAAAAAAATACAACAAAATATGGTCGCACTGATAAGCTCAAAAGTGTTTCTAAAGTTGATAAGTGAGGAAAATACTTGCTGAGAATATCGAACACCATTTTTGAAAACGCTTTTACAAGCGAAATTTCAATTAATTTTTTGCGATGATGAGCTGACAACGGCAAGAGCGCGCAAACGAGCCCGCATTTTGTGCCATGGTCGCGCTCCTCAAAACGTAATTTTTCGTTCAAAAAGACTTTTTATATAGTGGAACACAGTCAGAATTAGAATATAGAAAGAAAGAAAACAACAAGTTGGATGGCGGGTTCGAAAATCGGAACACAGTTAAGTGGTTTACATACAAATTTCAAGTAAAAACCAGGTGAAATAAATGAGACAGTAAGAATTCTATTTCAGCTTCTCTATTTTAATCTCTCCTTCACATGATATTTACACCGTCACGCAAACAACTTCCTCAGTCTTCTATTAAAAATACCTTGGTAAAATAATACCGCTGCTTTGTGCACCTGGCCCCTGACGCCATCGCTCATAATAACATTCGCCCCGATCCCTCACGAGCTCCTCACACGCGAGCTACGCGCCCATGTATCCGTCCTTCCAGCGCTTCCAGAGCTCGACGGCGACGCGCTCGCTGCACGGCACAGGCGCCAGCCACGCTGCGAATGACGACGACGATGAAGAGGAGGACGCGCGCGAGGTCGTGCGCTCGCTGCAGCCGCTGCCGTCGTCTGCGCGGCTCATAGGCGGCGCGAACGCCATGGTACGCGAGCTCCAGGCGCGCGTCGGCCCGCAGTACCTGCCCAGTCCCGCGCAGCAGCAGCAGATCCAGCAGTTCCAGCTCCAGCAGCAGTTCCAGCTCCAGCAGCAGATGCAGAACCAGCAACAGCAACGCGGCCGCGCGGCGCCTGTCCAGCAGATGCAACAGGCGCCGCCGCCGCAGTATTTTAACATGGACCAAGGGAACGGCGGCTGGCCACCAAGTACGTCTAGCACTTGAAGAGTTCGTGTTGCTCGCTAGAGAATGTTGTTTGGCTAACTCATTGTATGTGTATGTGTCTATTGTTACGCTTCGTAGTGGGTGGCGCGGACGGCGGGAATGCCACCAACATGGCGCCGATGATGGGCTTTCCACGCGGTGTTGCTGGTGACGACATGTCCGTGTATGACGGCGGTGGCAGGACTGGCGACCCGCGGGTGTCGCTGAACGCGCAGTTCCTGCCGCCGATCATGTCCAAGTACCGTCGCGAGAACGACGGCGGCGTCCAAGAGCAGGACCCCAAAGAGATGTCGCAACAGAGACATCAGCAGCAGCAACAGAGACAAGGCGACGGAGGTGTGCACCAGCAGCAACAGCAACAAGATCAGGAGAGCGACCGCGACCGCTTGTTCCGCATGCGCGCCATGTACCTCCAGCAGCAGCACATGCAGGAGCGCCAGAAGCTAGAGGAACGGCAGCAGCTGCAGCGCCAACAGCAAGAGGAGAGGAGGCATCTCCAGCAGCAGCAAGCTCAACAACAACAGCAGCACCAGCACCAGCAAATTCAGGTACAGCGACGACAACAACAACAACAACAGCAGCAGCAGTCCAAGCAGCAGCCAATCCAACAACAGCAAGGCACGGTGCATGGACGTGATGCTGCGTCGTTCACCCCTGATCGAGAGCCAGACTTTGATCTGCCGCGCCGGATTCACCGCGAGCTGCAGCCGCCACCACGAGGCAGTGCGGTGCCGGTTCCCGTGGCAGCGCCTAGAAGTGTTAGCTCGACCACTTTGACGTCCACGACGGCCAGTGGACTCAGTCTGCCGCTGCCGCCTCCGCTTCCGTCCACAGCACGGCGCTTTGGGATGGCGCTTTCCCCTCAATCGACAGGATTTAACGGAAGTCCAGCAGCAGCAACGGTACTGCCAAACGAGTTTGCAAATCTTGACGAGCCATCGCATGCGCAGATTGAGCCAATGCCGATTGTTCAGCAGCGGATGCCGAAAGCGGTCAGCAATAAAGCGTTACAGCAACAGCAGCAGCAGGCTCTCCGTCAGCAGCGCGCTCCACCGCCGCATCCACACATTGCGGCAGATCCGAGGAGCGATCCAGCCCAGTACTATCCGAGTCTAGACAAAAACGAACAACAGCACCAGCAAGATGCCCAGGCGCGCAGCTTCGTTGCTCCAAGTGCCCGTGGTGATGTAAACGGTAACAAGGGAAGCCGCGTTCCAGCGAGACGAAGAGCCACGAAGGACGATGACGATAATGACGATGACGATGACGATGACGACGACCTCGACAGCGACACTCTCCCTGAGCGCATGCCGAAGCGACGCAAACCTGCCCCGAAGCGCAAGAAAGCGAAGAAAGCCTCCTCAGCCCCTGCTGAAGCTCAGGCCGCGGCCACTGAAGCAGGGGGAGCAGGAGAACCAATAGCCGAGCCGAAGCGCCGCTGCGGTCGCAAGAGCATGAACTACTCGTCTGAACAGAAGCGCGAGCGCAACCGCGCGGCCGTGAAGAAGTGTCGCCAGCGCCAGGCGCTCAAGTACGACTATCTGCTGCGCAAGGCCGAGGTGCTGGAGACCGAGAACCGCACGCTGTCCGACATGCTCGTGAACAACGTGGACTTGGATGATGGGCGCCGCGTGTCGCTCACGCGTGGCATTCAGATGGACATCTTGTTCAAGATCAAGGAGATCTTCACGCAGAGCTTGCCCAAGGACTTTGTGCTGGACGCCGACTCGATCTGGGACCTCAACTCGGTGCTGGCCGTGTCAATGCCCTCGCGCTGCTACTACGGTATTGAGAGCATCAAGGAGTTCTGGCGCACGTCGCTGCGCATGCGCAACAAGGGCAAGATCCGGAGCTTCTGGGCGTGGCTCTTCCGTCTGCCGCCGGGCGACAGATTCACGGAGTTTGACATCCAGCCGTTCTCCGATACGTCCAACCTATACTTCATCACGTGGACGACCAAGTCCGAGCCGCCGCTCGCTGGCTCCATGGTCATCATGTTTGGCCACGGCCACCGCGTGACGCTGCACGTCGAGTGCTTCGGCTGGCTCATCTGGCGCTACCTGCTCACGAACGAGCCGTTCCCGGAGCCCATGGACTAGTAAGTGAGTGCTTGCTTGCAGATGCGGGATCACGGCTTCGCATGAGCACCGACCAGCAGCAGACAGGCAGACAGAGAGGGATGCTAAGATAAGCGCCACAGGCACTGTGTAATACAAGCAACAAACAGAAAATGAAGAGCTGGGCGTGAGAACGACTTGGTCTCTGGAAACGTAAGCGCCGCATATTAATAGCGTCTGCAGAGCTCACGCGACCACGTTTGATGTGCCAGCGCAGCTCGAGAGAGAACGATGAGCAGAGTGAGATGAACGGCAGTAGTGATGAAGCCCCGGATGCGCTGGAAACTCACGCGGTGCCTGAGACCCGAGGTGCGTGGACTCGTGGCGTTGACCTCTCGCTCGATCTGTGGCGTACATACTTGTTGCTTGCTTGCTGACAGTGGTGATGGATGTTGCCATCCACTCTCGCAGGTGATCTCGACGCCAGGCAAGACCAGGTGTCCCATGATGCGCATCACATTGCTGGAAACTTGGAGGAAGACCGAATCCCAGAGGGTACAGCTACGAGCGCGGCAGCTGCTGTCCAAGATGCGCAGGCGTCACCTGGGGTAACGCGAACGACGCCTCACGATGATGTGACGATCGCGACCCCAGGCTTCACTTCGGCGTTCTTTTACGACCCGTACGTCGAGATCAAGGACTTTCTCGACGCACTCACACGCAATGTCCGTGGTTCGGCCGACTGTGACTTCAGCGTAACAACAGAGACATCTAAAAGTCGAGATGCTGGGAAAGGAACTCCAAGCAAGAGGCTGCAGAATGAGTCTGCGACGCATCAAGAAGCTGCAGCAGCCACTCAGGAACTGGATACCGAGGCCACTAGGAGTGTGAGTTTGACACCAGCGACGACTACCTCAGCAACTAATCCAGCAATTCAGTCAGAAGCTAGGACGAGTGCGATTGCTGGAGCTGGCGTCAATGGGAAAACGGAAGACGCCGTCCGCCCTGAACGCAGCAACAGCAGCACGACGTCGGAATCTGTGGCCGAGAGCTCACAGGAAGCTATAACTTCAGTGGCAGTACCAGAAGCCAGAGTTTCATCGAAGAGTCGTGACATCGTTGAGCCTCAACTCCGCGAGAGCGGCGCATCGTCCACCCAAGTCGAACAAAACACTGACACGCCACAGCAGACGAAAGGCGCTGAGTCGAGCATGGCGGCATCCAGGAGCTCAGACAAGGGAGCGCTGGGCTTTGCTGCCTCGATAACTGCATCCTTCGCTCCACAGACGAGGTCCGCGTGGGCGCAGCTCTTTGGATCTCGATACGAAGACGAGATCGAGTCGAGAGCCAACCAGGCGTCGTCTTCATCTACCAGCCGCGACGAGTATCAAAGTGAAGAATGTGAAGACCTCAGTGAAAGCCGACTGTCCTTGAAAGCTAAACTTGAGCGTGAGCGGAAATTGGACCAGCAGATCCAGGCGAGTCAGCAGCGATTCAACGAGCGCTCATTGCGAAGAGAGTCACCAACTCCCAGTCTCGCAGCGTCTCAGCAATCGCCAAAGCGCCATAGCACTGCTACTGCACCAATTCCACTCAAGCCGTTCGAGATGGCGGGATTGTCGATCACGAGCGTGCGGTTCTGCGTTGAGAAGGCCCTCCAGGCGACCTGCAAGTGCTTCCAGCAGCTACACGCGTTAGCGCTGAACGAGCCTCGAATACCGAAAGCCGAGGTGGAGCACGGTGTGTTTGTCTCGCAGTGGGAGCTCGAGCTACTGCTCCAGGAGCTCTTTGGATCTTCTCGAGAAGGTGGTACGATAGCACCATCGCTAAGTGGGTTTGCATTAGCGAACCCGCAGTACGCTGGCGTGCCGTTGGAGTTACTGCTTCAGATTACGTGGTTCATTCCGTTCGACCAACTCACGCGCCTGCGCAGCCTCGTGCTCCAGATCACGCGCAAGCACTTGAACGAACACAAGCTCGCAGTTCTGAATCGGCATCTGCAGAAGCAGCTGCTGCTTATCCCGTACTCGACGAGGCTGCAGTATGTGCTGCTGCAGTTCTCAGACCATCGCCCACGTAATAACGACCTTGACGATCCTGATGACGACGACGATGGCAACTCAATTGTGTCGACGGCCCCGCCGCTTGTCCACTGCACTTCAGGTCTGGTTCGTGATCTACTCGAGTGTATCGCTGTCCCTGTCACCGCTGCACTCTTGACCACACTTGGTGACAACGACTTCCTGCTGTTATCACCGGTAAGAAATGCTCCGATCTCATGCACCAAAGCGCTTGCTGATTTCTTTCACCAAGACGCTTGTTGTGTTGGCTGCTCGATTGCTCCGTGCTTGACTCTGACTCGTGTGTGCTTTGTAGTTTGAGCTTGTGCAGAAGTGCAGGTTGTCGAGTCTTCTCTGCATCCAGCGCCTGATCTTCTTCCGGTTCTTGGTGGAGGCCATCACCAATGAGCGATCGCCCAGCAACAGTGAACCTGTGACGACACAAAAGCGTGAACGGATGAAGAGCTCCTCGCTTCGCACATTGCAATCCGTTCGATCTGTGCAGTCGCGAACCAAAGCCACGACCACTGCTGCTGTGAGTGGCAGCAAACAGACGATCGCCAAGAAGAAGGTGAAGCCAAAAGCGAAGCGGTCCGAGTCTTCTGGCGATAGCGAGAGTGAAAGCAGCAAAAACCCAAGCAAGAGTCTGAACGTCTCGAGAGCGTCAGTCACCGCAGTACACGGGAGCGTCGAGTCCGTCACCTCAAGCAGCAGTGACGATCACCACGAAGTCCTCAATCACTCAGTAAATGCAAGGGAAGAGGAGCAGACCGATCAACAGCTTCACAGACTGCAGCAGAAGCTCCACTCGAGTCTGAACAAACTCGGCGAAGTCATGCCCTGGCTTCATCAAAGGAACGCGCTCGGTTCGCCAGCGATCAGAGCCACTTTCCTCGCAGCGTCGGCGTTTCACCAAAGTCTCGGCATTATGGTACATACGATGGCTTGATCATGATTCATGCGTACTCGGACGGATAACTCAGCCTCACTCACTCTTTGCCGCTGTAGATCAAGAGCCACCTGGCACTGGACTGCGATATCATGGACAAGCTGCAGCACTTTGTCGACGCGATCGATGCGCTCATCGCAGCAAGTCATGGAGATCCTCAGAGTGAGCCACCAGAGTCAGTCACCCGCCAGAAACTCCTTCCACATCCGGCCGTCGCTGCTGCGACTACGATAACCAGGAGCAACTCGGCTCTGAACCCACAGGAAAAGTTCCCGCCGCCGTTCCCTGATCTCACAAGAGACGAAGAGAAAGCGAGGTTCCCGCCGCCGTACGAAAACATGGGCGCTTCGTACTGGACATTCACGCCCAACCTTCCGACGTCTCAACCTGCAGCAAGCGTTGCGAAGCCCTTGACATACTCAGCGATCCATCCTCCTTTGCACTCAGCGCAGCCCTCGCCTGGTGTCGGCACGTACGACATTCAACGCGGCGAGCAGATCACGTTCCAGCAAAAACCAGGATACTCGTTCCGGAAAGCTGGAATCACTGGTGACGTCCACACTCCCAGCAAGGATTCAAGAGGGGCTCCGTCTTCTTCAGCAACAGCAACGCCAAGCAAGTCGCGTATCTACAAAGGCAGCGCTTTTTCACGACCATCGTCACCGGCTGTGCTGCCTTCGAACAATGTTCCCGAGTTCTCCGACCATGAGCCACCTCGTCGTAGCGTTGACGTTGGAATTGAGCGTGTGTCGATGCCGCAGCCTCAAGACGGCGATGATGATGATGACGAGTGCCTCGAAGTTGACATCTTGAATGCTCTGCGGCGACAGCACAACATGGTCGTGAACGACTTCATGAACGACATCCTTCTGCAGAACCATCACACATCACAGTTATCGCCACCGCAGTACGATGCTGTAGATCTCAGTTCACCCGTCAGAGCCAAAGCCACTCATTTACGTCGTGGGAAGGCATCGACCGCAGTACCGGAGCCGAAGTGGAGGTCGAGCAGCGAGTCGCGATTTGTGAACCACATGCGAGACCGCGACATCGACGCAGCTCCGTCTTCACCAGTCGACATCACTCGATACACCATGCAGCAGGAACAGCAGCAACCACCGCTCAAACGCTCGTCCCTCAGGCCGCAAAGCGCGCGAGCGTCCGTCAAACCCGCGCCGATGAATGCTGCCGGTCCAGTGAAGCCGCGACCTAGAAAGCAGCAGCTCAGTAAGTCGAGAGCGAAGATGCCGCTCGCGAACGGTCACGAGCAGCCGAACGACGAGCACCTGGCGTGGGCGGCGCGCATTAGCGACTTTTACAGGGCAAAACAGAGTTTAGACAACGACGAGTAGTTCGTACCGAGAGTTCCTGATACGGTACGGTGAGGAAAGAACTAAATTACAAGCCGTCCAAGCTTCTTCTCTCTGCCGTAATATTGACGGCGACGACGAAGCACACTCACATCTTAAAGAAGTTCATGAACAGCGTCAAGTCATTCGCCGAGGTCGTATCGCGTTTCTTCTCCTTGGTGTACGGCGCCTGCTTTCGCCTGCGCCGTGCAGAGCGCCTCCGCACTGCCTGTCTCATCATCCCTCGTGTTGTATGCCGCTCTGCATCATTGCTGTCATAATCGTCGTCATTTCCGTCGTCGTCGCGCTGCTGCTCCGTATCCGAGTCGTCCATGAACGTCGCGATCGCGGCGAGCTGCTCGTTGGTTGAAAAGTCCGACGGCAGGCGGTCCATGAACAGCAGCGGCATGTCATTGTCGTCCTCCTGTTCTTCTTGCTTCTCTTCTGCGTACATCTCTGTGTCAAGACGGTCTTGCTGCTGAGCGCCTGTACCGCTTTCACTCGCACGAGATGGCGCACCACGCGTCGTCGCCGACGTGGTGACGCCATCTGCCATCGTCTTCGTCTTCCGTCTCGGAAAAATGTTCAAAAGTGAAGAAACATGAGCCTGCTCGTCATTATTTATTCGCTAAAACTGAGCTGGTTATCAGCATATTTACTAATAAGAGACTGTATTATAATTGTAAATTACACAAATAGACAAAAACTACACAGGTTAATAGTATATATGCACATGCTTCTAAATTACTATCATTTTTGCATGTTTCCTTTTTGACGGTTTCACGCATTCACTCTTCGCCAATTCCGCATTTCAGAACAACTTGGCGCGGTATTTGAACTGGCAAATGCTCTGGTCGCGCCCGCCCGTCGTGAGCAGGAACATGTCGTTCTTCGTGAACGCGCAGCTCGTGACGTGCGACGCGTGCGCCAAGTAGGTGCGCGCCTGCGCCGGCGACGTCCCCGCGCTCGGATACTGGAAGAGCTTCACGAGCCCACAGTCGTCGCCCGTGGCCACGACGTTCTTGTCGTCGCTGCGGCACACGGCGTTGATGTCGCTGCCGTCGCTCCCGGACGTCCAGATGCCCTGCACGGGCCATCCAAAGGGACAGCTCCACGTCGCCCAAACGACGTCGCGCACGGCGCTCGCAGACGGGATCTGCTTCAGTGTGAAGACGTTCCAGAAGAGCAGCTCGCCAGCGTCCGCGGCAGTCGACTGCAGCACGTGGCTGTCTTTCGAAAAGTCCATGTGCGTCACGGTGCCACTGTGACCACGACACTCGCCGTGCTTCTTGTACGTGTGCGCGTCGAACATGTGGATTCGCTGGTCGTGGCAGCCGACTGCGAGCCAGTTGCCGTCGGGCGAGTACTTCAAGACCTGCACACTTCTTACGAGCGAGCACTTCCACTCCAGCACGACGGTGTCCAGCATCGAGTTGAGGACGCGCACTTTACCATCAGTGCTGCCAACTGCAATGTGGTTGCCATCATAGGAGAACGCGACCGCGCGGGGCAAGCCACCAGACTTCCAGGCATGCAGCGCGAGCAGTGACCTCGTGGGGGCGTCCCAGAGCCGAATGTACCCATCGTCACCTGCGGTCGCGAATTGGATCTTCGAGGGATGCACATCAAGTCCCCACAGCTCGCCCTTGCTGTGTCCGCGAACGTGCACCAAGAAACGACTTCCCGACGATGACGCCCCGCTGTTGGCAGCAGTTGCTGACAACTCGATGATTTCGCAAATCTCACCGCCGGCAGTTGAAATCAAGACTCGACCATCGCGCACTTGCAAGCTCTGGATCTTCGTACTTGTGAGCGAGGGTTTCAAGCCAGCGGAAGCAGCAAGATGTGCGATATCAAACGACTTGATGCATTCGAGCTGCGCGTTCCATGTGCAGATCTTGCCGTCACTGCCTCCAGAGAACACCACCTGCTTTTTCTTGTCGACGAAGAGCGTCGGGATCGATCCTGTGTGAGCGTGCTGCTTAACATCGACGCATCGCCGATCTTTCCACACGTACAAGCTGCCATCTGCCTGACTGGATACTACTTGCTGCTTGATAAAGTGGGCAACGGCAAGCACTTTCGAGTCGATCTTGCAGAGTTTGTGCGACGTAAAGAGCGCTTTTTTCATGCTCATCGAGCCGGTGGAGAATCCGCTGCCGTTGCTGGTATTCGAAGCTGCGCCGACTGGTTGCCAGAAGAGAATGTGTTTGTTGCCGCACGTCACGATCTCATGCTCGTCGTTCAAGCACACGTTCCAGACCGGTTGCTTGGAAGTCTTCACGCTCGTGAGCAGCTTCACCTTCGTCATCCCGTCGTCGCTGCTACCGAGTGAGAACACGTTCATCATGTGGTCGTCTTCCATTCCGATGGACACGAAGCAGTCACCGCCTGGTGAGAACCCAAGCAGGCGGATGCCGCGCTCATGGTGCGTCTCGACTTCTGTGATGGTGCTTCCGCTGTTTGCGTCCCACAGCACGACTTTCGGATTCTTCCGGACTCCGCACTCGCCAGTCGCGACCAAGTCGCCCTTGGGGTGGATCGCCATCGCGGAGATCAGGTTGCTTTGGTGACCCTGGTTGAAGAGCTGGCTCTGGGTCTTCGTGTTGTACACGATGCCGACGGACGCTCCCGCATACACGATCTCCCACGAGTCGTCGGCATAAAAGACGTTGTTGCTTGCCGTTGCGCCAGCGTTTACGCCATAAATGAACTCGAGCGCCAGCTCCTGATCAGGGAGACTGCCAGTCGTCGCGTTTGGTGGCACAACACTAGGCTCTCGAATCGCGCCAAGCCATGGCCTCACGGCCAGGAACTCGTCGCCTGCTGTCTCCTTCGATAGCGGATCGACTTCGAACAGACTTGTGTCGACGGTTGCCGGTTCTTCGTGTTTCGTGTGTTCATGACGATGCGGAGCATTCCCTGAAGCAAGAGCAGAATGCGAGTGAACTGGATTGCGCTCGAGTTGTTGAAGCTCTTCGTCGTAATCCGTCTTCCAGACCAGAACGATCGCCTCTTCGCAGTAGTTCCGTGCGCATGCAACGACAAAACCGTTTGCGAAGCTGAACTCGATGCTCTTGACAATCGAATCGGCGGGGAGGAAGCCCAGATATTCTTTCGAGAGCGACATGGGCGCCTCACCGATTGGCAGCGGGTGCCAGCAAAGCAGGATGTTCCCATCTTCCGTCCCCACAGCCATCGTTGGAAGCAGTGATGACCATTTTGATTCATCGTCTTGCAACTTGGAGCTTTCAGTCAATGTAATGTCGTATCGCCTGATCCGGTCGAGCGCGGTCACCTTGGACCCAAAGAGCTCCGAGAGACCTCCAACGGGACCAGCAAATGTGTTTGTCCAAGAGTGCCATTCATCATCCGCAAGGGTGCAGGTGATGTCATCCCCGCTGCTTGGTGTGGCTACGTTGGTCGGAGTTCGGAGACTCCAGCGTAAAACTTGCGCGTCCAACGAAGAGCTCGATGATTGAAGCCAAAACCCATTCGAGGAGAAATCCAGCGCTTCGATGCGAGATGTGTGGCCCATGAACTCATGCACGAGCTCGTATTTATCGTTTTTGTCTCCAGTGCTGGAGTACGAGTACACGTAGATGTTGAAGTCCCTGCATGCAAGCGCCAAGAATCCGTTCTCAGCGCTGCTCCCGGTCGGCGAATACTTGATCAAGGAGCACCACTTCGGTACGACCAGCGCATTGCCGTTCGCGCTCGAATGTGGACGCCCACATGGGAACTCGGCGACTGTATCCAGCGCTCGCCCTTCCACGATGACCACATTTCCATCCGCCAACGAGACAGCCAAGCGATCCCCCGAGCTGCTCCATGATATGGCATGCGCTCCAGTCTGCAGTCTGCGGTGCTTCATGAGCGTGTTCATGTGCAGATTCCAGACGCAGACGTTCCCGCCAGCGCAGCACGTTGCCATAAGAAAGTCTCTAGGATGCAGCGCAACGCCTCGTTGCTGCTGGTTGTGATCAAACACCACTCGGATCGACCCTTTCGATTTGTTCGAGCTGGACGTTATCGTACGAGCGTTGCTGTCGCTGAGTTTATCCGCGAACAACGTGGAGTCCACGTGGACGACGTGTCCGTCCGTGAGCACGGCAAGCACACTGTTTGTCTCCTCCAGTAGATAGAGACTTCGCACAATTGCAGTCGCTTTTGGTCGACTAGCCCCAGCGTCAGAGTTTGTAGTTTTGCTTTGCAAAACACTTGCTGACAAGCTCAGGTACTTCCACTCCAAGTCAAAGATGTTCAACGTCAGCACCTGCTCAAGGAGCGAACTCGCACGACATCGAACGACACTGGCGCTGTTGTTGCTGCTCTGTGTTTGCGCTGGCTTCATGTACCTCCACACGATGATGCTGCCATTCTGCACCGCGCCAATCACTTGCTGCATCGACGGAACGTGCAAAAGCGTCATGATGCTGTTGTTAGAGTCGGAGTTTGCGTGGCTGGTTCCGGATGCTGGCGGTGTGAGAGTGTACGCTGCGACGCCATCTTCCCAAACGATCACCGACCCATTCGCCGTGCCCGTCAGCACGAACGGACGGACGAAGACACCACAAACCAGAGTTTGCACGAGTGCGTGTCGCCCAAATACCCCCTGCTGGCTTTGAAGATGGCCACACGCTGTATCCAAGCGCCAGAAGGTAATGTGATCGACTCCGCCACTGACAAAGTTCTGCACGCTGGCTGTGCTCTCTGATCCACCAATGCTGCTGCAGAAGAAGCCAAAGAGCACAGGAAGACTCGTCATGCCAGCCTGTGTGATCAGCTTTTGTTTTCTCCACGAGTAGAACGCGAGCGAGTGAACGTGGAGCTGTCTGCTTTTCCAGATCGCAGCAGCGAGATCTCCCTCCGAGTTGTTCGTGTCCTCGAACGCCACACCTACGAGCACTGCGGCTTCGTCACCGCTGCCAGCGTTGACACAAGGCAGTTCCGCCACTTTGCGCTGAATATCGACGTTCCAGACGACAACTTTGCGGTCTTCGTGGCTACCGAGTGCCAAGAACGGGTGTGTTGCGTGCTTGACGAGACACGAGATCGAGTGAGTGAGCCCCGACTGGAACACGCGCTGTCCCTTTCGGCGATCCACGTGATCTACGACGACCAACGTTCCTGCAGCGTAGACGAAGCCTCCACCACCACTAGCACAAGCGAGTCCCTGGTTGAGCGTCATACGCTCGAGGTTCATGCCGTATACGTAGTGCAGCGTCAAATCCAAGTCCGGTGCCTCGGTTCTGCGCTGCGCATTCTTCAGACTGGTTTCCGATACAGTCACTTGAGGAGCTCCCATGGTTCGCGATGCCGGCTGCTGTCTTGGGACGTACTTGTCGTCGGCATTCCAGCCAAAGTACACGTCTTCCAGTCCGAACTTCTTGAGCGCTGCCGTCATCGCATCGTCGTACACGCACGGAGCGCGAGGCTGGACGTCGCTGATCTCCTTCTCGACGCGCCACTGGCAAATCACACCGTCTCGACAGCTCGAGGAAAGCACGATGCTGTCATTCAGTGCGAAACCGGCGCAAACTCGTCCCACCAAAGGCTCTCCATCGTCGCTGCAATCGCTTTTGGCGATTAGATGCGCATCGTCGATTGCCTTCTCAAGCCACACGCGCTGCTGGTTTGGGTCCTGGCTCGCTGCACAGGGAAAATGCGTGACGGCGAGTTTCCCGTTCGCGTCCAACGTCAGCAGTATGTTTTGACTCGCACTCGCCTGCGCGCAACTGGTGACACTCGCTCGGTCGCCAGCTTTGCGTGGTCCCTGAACCTTGAGCCCGCTGACGTGCCAGCCGATGGTGCTGGTGTACGTCTGGTAGATCGCATTCCGCACGGTGTTCATGGCGGTCACGCGCTCGCAGGCGCGCTGTCGGAGATCCCAGAAGCGGAGCGACGCGGAACCGTGTTGGCTTTTCAGGAACGAACCGTCGATGCTAAAGTCCAGTGAACTCGCCGCTGCTCTATGGACAGCATCGTTGATCTCATGCTCAAACGGCTTGAGCAGCGCATAGCGCTTGAAGCGACAGTCATGACTACTACTACTGTCGCTATCTAGCGTGTACAGGTAAATCAGTCCGTTCGCGCATGCGACTGCCAGGATGTCGTCCTGAGGCGAGAACCGCACCGCCGTGACGACCGAGTTGGTGTTCTTCATGGTCGTGAGCACCTTGAAGGGAGGAGTCTTGCTCTGGATGAGCGCGATTGTGCCATCTCGCCCACCGACAGCGAGAAGCTCCCCGCTATTGCTGAACTCTGCAGTGCTCGATGAGAATTTAAGACCGAGCTTCTGGATCTTCATGCGCCGCCGGAGACTCCAGAGCTTGAGGCTGCGATCGGTCGCTCCACAAGAGACGAAATTGACCCCGGTCTTCGCCATTGCGATGCAGCTGATCGCCTGCCCGCTGTGACTGGACGCAATGATCCGCACATGCATGCTGCCTTGCGCTCGAGGCGAGTCGTCGTCTGAAAGCTCGAGGATGTGGCCCATGCGTGTGCCAACGAGGAATTTGTGACGCGCCGCGTCGTAAGCGAGGGCGCTGATGCGCAGATCGTCGCCTTCGAGTATCTCGCTCTCCTTCCCGCTTCCACTCTGGGTGAGCACCGAGTGCAAGTCGATGGGATTTCCAATGGGGCTCAGCGTCGAATCCCACTGCTTCACTTGACCGTCTTTAGCAGCTGTGAAGATAACCATGGACCGACAAGAGAGCAGACACGAGTTGATGCTCTGTCCATTGCTGTGCGCCTGGACGATCTTTGTCAGCTTGTGCTGATGGAACTGGAAGAGCTGCCCCTGCGACGTGCCGACGACCGCGTGGTGTGAGCCGTAGTACGCCGCCGTAACGCACACGGGCACAGTCTTGAGTTTCTTCTCCATCTGCTGGGGCTTCTTGTGCTTGAAGAAGCGGCCATCGAGCTGGTGAAACATCACAAAGCGCACGCCGCACACGAGCACCTCGTTGCCATCTTCGTTCAGAATCATCGCAAGCACGCGCTTGCCGCTCTTTGGGTGCGCGCGACCGGACGCGACGAGTTTGTTGTGCTGCCAGTCCCAGAGCGCCATGGAGCTGTTTGCGTCGCTGCCAATGCTCGCGACGAGCCACTCGGTGTGCGCCTTCTTCTTGATCAGGTTGCTGTTGAGATTCGTGTTGGCGCCTGTGGGGATGTTGGTGTTGTTCATCGTCGAGGACGCGGCGGACGCCGGTGCTGGGAACGATAGCTGTGAGATGCCGTCGATGTGGAAGTTCTGCAGCACTGCAAGACATTGCAGCGTGAGGCCGTTCCAGATGTGAATCTCGGGCGCGAACACTCCCACGCCGTCGCCAGTGGCAATAATCTCGCCTGACGCGTTCACATCGAGGCACATGAGCACGTTCCGGTGGCCCTGGTAGAACCGCTGCCGGTGGAACTCGGTCGAGTATACGATCGCGTACTTCGACACGATGTAGACAACGTCGCCGTTGCCCAGGTACTTGCACGTGTTGCGGCCAGTGGGGCCGTTTGCACCGTAGATCCACTCGAGCTCGAGGTTCACGGGTGGCGGCATGTCAAGTCTTGTGGGGGCATGTAGTCCACCGTCGGTGCCGTCGATGCTAGAGAACGAGGCCTTGGACGCGAGATGCGCATACGAGGGCTCAATGATCCACGGTGCCGGTATCTCAGCACGTCGAGACTCATTGTTGCCGCTATCGGGTGACGACGTTGCAGCCGCGTCGACCTTGCCGCTTTGCCACTGGGACTCGTCTTCGAGGTCCGAGTCCACGTCGCTGCCGTCGGGGAGCGAAAGCTCTTCTTCAAAGCCGATCGCCTTCTCGGAGATGAGACGGAACTGCTCGACCTGGAGCATGAACTCGCGGTTGCTGCGCGCCCACTCGATGAACTCTTCGTAGTTGAGCGCGTCGCTGCCGTCCTTGTCGTAGCGCGAGAACGCGCTCTCGGCCAGGTGCAGACAGCTCTGCATCACCTTGAGCGCATCTTCCGACTGCTTCAGGCCGCTTTGGTGCAGAGCCTGGTGATAATTCTGACGATGGTGGTGTTGTTGATTTGAAAGGCCAGGCGCTGGTGTGATGGAGTGGCCGGTAAGCAACGCCATGCCGACCCACACGGATTTCATGAGCAGAGCCTTCGGGAGAGTACGATAGAAACGCTCGTCAGCAACGCCACAGAAGTAGTAGATACATACAGAACGCAGCAACGTACCAGCTCTGTGACGGAGAGCGAGCCATTGTGATTGAAGTCGAAGAGGTCGAACGCGACTGTCATGGTGTGCACAGTGAGCAATATCAAGAACGCATATGAGTGTCAATCGTATCCAGTCTTCATCCAGTTGATACAAACCAGAGCTCCTTACACCGGGCCTTCTCTTCGAACGTGGCGCGACAAACGCACGCGAGCGCCGCGAGGAACTCGAGGCCGTCAATGCGGCCGTCCGAGTTGGCGTCCAGCGCATCGAATGCCTCTTTGATCGCCACGGTCTCGGGCGCCTTGAGTAAGATGAGGTTCTCGAACTGGCTCAGCGTGATCGAGAGACCAAAGGTCTTCTGGAAGCGCCCGTGCAGGTTCACGACGTCCTCGAGCGTCCCTGTGTGCACGTGGTTCACATGGTAATTGCCATCAGCGCTCCCAAAACACTATGGGACCGTGCGCCAGACGACAAGAAGACCACTTACATCGCGCAAAGTCCTTGGTCTCGCGCTGCAGCTCGATCTCCGTGCCAACGAAACGCAGCGCCGAGCCATGAGCTGCCCCCATGACGACGATCGATTCCGTATCAGAGTGCTGAAGATGAAGGAGCGGTAGATCTGCACTTGGGAACCGACCCATGAGTCTGTTGAAACATTGCGCAAAGATCCAATTGGATCGCGAAGCGTCGCGACCAATAGGTGCTGAGTGATCTGAAAATCCTCATTGTGCATGTAGCAAATAGGCTTCATTCATCAACAACATCAATCGGGACTGACGGATGGAAACGATGGGAGCTTGTTGTGCGCAAGCGCAGCCTCGCATCTCCAATTTCACATCCAGTGAGGAAGTAGGGTCATTGCAATGTTAAACGAGTCAAACATGCATGCAAGCCACATTCGAACCGCTAATGAATTCGGGTGTTTAAAGGCCCTCGCAGAGGACTCTCTTGTGACTTGTCGGAATGAAGAGCAGTGCGAGTCCATTCATTCGTCAGGGGTTCTAGCGAGACTGACGGTGCTGGCTCGTACATCCTTTGCCCCCCTTGAGCAAGTGATGCAGGCATAACAGACCTCCCTTGAGTCATTTGCTCGCAGGAAGGACATAGAGTCCACGCTTCACGATTGGAACACGAGGTTGTGTGAAGCGGGGCAGCTCAGCCGCTCGAGCGAGCAAGCGAATCTTATGCTTTAATGAGCATATCAAGTGACTAATCTTGCTCTACGCACATGGTCATGTTAATGCCGTGGATCTAGGCGAAAATTGAAATCAGATTAGCGTTACTAGAGCTGGGATATCACATCCGAAATTGTGGCAGGGACCTTAGCAAGTCTTCTTTGAAGCCAGATTCCGTTGTACCCACGGATAATGGAACGACATGCCAACTTATAACGCTGTTGTCTGGCTGGATGGACCGACTGCCGTACTGAATGCCTGGTATCTTATTCCGAGCGCATCATCGTGTGTTCGTCCAGAGACGAAGGAAGGAAGGAAGGTCTCGCACGTGTTCTTCCACGGACGGAGGAAGGCACTGACGCATTCTTCCGCCCAGAAGTACCACGCCTGACGCTCTCGCCAAGCTGTGCCACACAGTCTTTGATCTGTACATCCTCCATGCGTGCGAGTTCTTTCGTTCATCCGTTGCGTTCGGTAGTTGTAAGAGTACACACACACGAGTTGCTTGCCTACAGATCCCTGTGGCTTCATGACTTCGATATTGCTGACGTCAGGACCAATCCAGCAGTGAGGAGACCAACGAGGCATGAGCGATAGAAGCAACAACCAAAGCTTTCTCGGTGGATCCTCGCTCGGCAGCTCCGTGGAATGCAGGTAGGTAGCTCCATAGAAAGCGACGCCATGAACAGCAGCAGATGAACAACAGCGACAAAGCAAGGAACACAAAGCCTGGCGCGTACGCGTCTTGTCATCCAGATGTCTCTGTGATCGTTTGGCTAAGAGTCCAGAGAAAGCGCTTTGTGTGTCCAGAGCGCTTCGTGTGTCCAGAGCGCTTCAAATTCGAGCCAAACGTGCAGACATCGGATGTCCTCGTTTCGCTGTACGACACTTTAGTTTCTTCGATATTTTCGCGGAACTTCCTGACATACATTCTATTCTATAGGTTTGATTCTATATGTCAAGATATTAGCTGCACCGTCTCTACCACGCGATCTTGAAACGTCGTATGCTGTATTGCAGGTCCATCTAAGAGCTCCATTCCGACATTCTCACACCTCACGATCAAGCTACAACATTTATCCATTGCCACACGCGCAAGACGACTCGTACTAATGGCACAAGCTTCATAAACTATGATAGACTATCTGTGCATGTGGGCAGAAGCGATGCGATGGTCTACATCGCATCGCAACTGACCTCATAGCAAGGAAAGAACTATCCATCACCACCTCCAAAAATGGCAAAAAATAGAAAGAATGTGCGACGAACCAAGCAACTTCGAGCCACTTACAACGCGAAACAACCAACTCGCTCGTTGTCGTCCCTTTATTCACATTTGGTGACACTCGCTTGTTTAAAAGCGATCCGCCCCCACCCCACACAAGTCTCTCGACCTTCGTCTCGTGCCGGCCTCCCGATTAAGCTCCTTCTCCCTCTTTCAGAGGCAAACACGTGAAATCCATAACGGACGTCACATCGACTCGTCCCAAGTCGCGACGTGCCATCTGCGATCGCCACCACCACCTGCTGCTACTCTGGACGCGAGCGATCTAGCAGCCAGCAGACAGAGCAATCTCGCTTCACACAGGACGTATACAGAGACACAGGAGGTATGGACGCGCTCTTCCTCGCATGGCAGATGACGGCGCTGGCGTCCTGCTTGCTCGCGGGAGGCGCCATGATCTTCTTCTTCACCAAGTACCCAAGCACGCGCGCGCACCCAGGACCGGTGCTGCTCTGCGTCTTCCTCTCGACGTGCGTGGCCAGCATCACGCGCGTGGCACTGCACACGTGGCATCTCACAGCACCGACTGGTTCCGACGGCGAGAAGCGCGAGCCAGCGACGCTCAGTGACATCGCCAACATTGAACTCCTCGGTAGCGCTGAGGGCGTCGAGGTGAACTACATCCCGTTCTTCTTCTGGTGTGAGTTCTTCTTTGTCACGGCCGTCACGATGTGGTACCTCATGCTCGCGCTCGACCTCATCTTCTCGCTCTCGAACCCGTTCCTGCCCTTCAACGCTGACAACCTCAAGCACCACATCTACGCTTGGCCCGCGGCGCTGCTCTGGTGCCTCACGTTCCGCTACGTGTTCGTGAACGCGCACCGCGGCAAGTCGCAGCACGTGCTGCTCTACTTCCACCTGCCGGCGTATATCGTGCTCGTGTACATCACTGGTGCACTCGTGATCGCGTGGCGCAAGTCGCGGCGTCTCGAGACCCAGGCGCACCGCACGACGCGTCGCATGGCCAAGCTCATCCTGCCGTACCTGGCTGTGTTCGCCGCCGACACGATCGTCGTGTTCGTGCTCTACCTCTTCCAGCTTGAGACCGGGCACGAGACCACGACCATGAACGCGATCGACCAGCTTGCGCTTGTGCTCGAGACGCTCTGCGTCTTTGTGCTCTTCTGCCGCGACGCCGGCGTCTTCCGGGCCGTTCGCCACCACCGCGAGGGCAGAAGTCTGCCGACGACCATGGGTCAGCCGAGCTCCGGGAACGGTGGTAGCAGTGATGGTAACCACCGACAGACAGAGAAGATCGATGTGTCCAACAAGCTGCGCATGGACGTGATGAAGTACATGTCCATGGGCATCCAGAAGTCGAGCTCGCAAGCGATCCTGGCGGCCGAGCAGGCGCCGAGTGAGATCACCTTTGCCGACTACAGCACGGTCGAGTCCATGAGCGTCGTCGTGCACGGCTGGAAGCAGAGCGGCGTGCTGAGCTTCCGCGACTGCGCGCCCAAGGTTTTCCACCACATCCGCGAGCTCTTCAAGATCGACCCGCACTTTTTCGTCGAGTCCTTCGACCCGTCGTCGATCCTGAGCGAGCACGGTTCCGAGGGCAAGAGCGGCAACATTTTCTACTTCACAGGTTTGTACTCTATCTCGTCACGGTGATGATACTCTTAGGGCTCGAGGTTGGTTGACTGACACCCTCTATTGGTGGCGTTGCATTCAGCAAACAAGCAGTTCATGGTCAAGAGTGTGCCCAAGGAGGAGTTCGACACGCTCTGCGCGATCTTGTACGAGTAGCTCGTCTTTGCTTAATGAGCTCTTCACAAGGCTAACCCTGTGTGTACACCTATGTATTCCCGACAGGCCGCACTACCACCGGTACCTGCTGTCGAACCCGCAGACGCTGCTGTGCCGATACTTTGGGTGCCACTCGATCTCACTGCCCGTGGGCAAGCGGCGCATGTACTTCGTCGTGATGCAAAACCTGTTCAACGAAGGGCCGGTGCACCAGCGCTTCGATCTCAAGGGCAACCGCGACCGGCGCCAGGCGATCAACGCAAGCCAGGTGGAGAACTACATCCAGCTCGCCAAGGAGCAGCGCACGATCAACAAGCTCATGATGGACATCGACTTCCACAAGTTCAACAGCGGCATCGCGCTCTCGCCGCGCAACGCATCCAAGCTCCAGGGCCAGCTCTGCGACGACATCGTCTTCCTCGCCAGTCGCGGGATCATCGACTACAGCATTTTGCTAGGCGTGCGGTACCTGCGGTCGGGCGAGCGTCTGCCGTCCATCACGGCGCAGAGCCAAGGAATCTACTCGAGCGACCTGGAGAAGGTCTACTACCTCGGTACGGTCGATATGCTGCAGCGGTATAACTGGAAATGGACCGTGCAGCGCTGGCTCCTGGGCGTGCTGCTCTGCAAGGACACGCACGACGTGAGCGCTGTGCCACCCGAGGCCTACGGCACGCGCCTCACCAAGTTCGTGCGCTCGCGACTCTTCGACGTCCAGGGCGACAGCAACACGTCCAGCTCGCGCAGCACGCGCTTGCACGGCGGCGGTGGTGAGCGAAGTCGGCGCGGCGGCAGCGACGTCGCGACACTCGTGGTGCACGAGGCAGATGATGACTACCTTGACGACGACCAGAGCGAGCTCCACGCCATGTCGAGCGAGATGCGCGACTATTCGTTCTCCTCGAGCTCGCTGGACAGCGGCAGCGAGTACCGCCAGCACGTGCCGGCGTCGCCCTTGGTGGCCTATGCGTCCGTGAACGAGAGTCCACAGTCGCAGGCGTCCATCGTGCTGTCTGATGGGAGGAGCACGGGCGCGGGACAGCAGTACCGGAAGCCCTCGTTCTTCGTGTAGCGCGCTGTCTGTCTGAGAGAAGAGAGAAGAGAGCTGAAGGAGGACGAGATTTGCATTTTTGATTATCATTATTACCGTCGAAGATCATAAAGAATGGCTTACCAGTGCAGCCAACGAGCGTTGATGTAACTCCATCCGTCCATCTACTCACGCATGGAATGACTGGCTGGCTTGACAGCCACGCGAACGCTGGTCGCTTTGTGAAATGCGTCCAACGTTGGCACTCTTCTGCAATGACTGTCCATTTCGAGTGGACAGTGGACGAATGTGGATCCCACGCGACTATATTGTGTGGCCCACATCTACCATTAAACTTATAAACCCAACCTACGTGATATAAACAGGTTGCTGGTTTGCAGAAGCCGCCCACAGAAAAGAATAGATAACAAAGCAAAAGCTGCAAAGATGAACGCGGAGGATGAGAGTGCGTCGCTCTCTCTCTCTTGGCGGGCCCTGCGCCTCTGCCCCACCATTGTCTATTGCGAGCAGTAGTTAATGCGTGCTATTATATGTGTGTATGTGTGCTACTGCGGTGTGGCATTCAACAGACGCGACGGGCTACGCGTGGGAAGGCACGCTCGAGCGCAGCTGGGATGCGATCGAGGAGGACGAGACGGGCAAGCTCAAGATCAACATGGTGGTCGCCAAACAGCAGCGCCAGCGGTGCGTCTTGGTGTGTCCAATAGCCACCCTCAGTCTCTATACGTAGCTGGTCATCATTAACGCTCTTTCTCTCTCTATGTGCGCACTAGCCGCCTCGAGATCGCGCGCAACGTGCGCAAGGGACTCATTCGCTACGTGTACGTGGTGATGGACCTGTCGCGCGGCATGGGGCAGAAAGACTGGAAGCCGCACCGCCTTGGGTGCGTGAGCGACGTGCTGCAGCAGTTCGTGAAGGACTACTTCGACCAGAACCCGATCTCGCAGCTGGGCGTGATCGGCATCAAGGGCATGAAGTCCGAGAAGTTGAGCGAGCTCTCGGGCAACCCGAAGGCGCACATGGAGAAGATCAAGGACGCGCTCGTGGTAGACAAGGAGCCATCGCTGCAGAACGCGCTGGAGATCGCCAAGAGCTCGCTCAAGACCGTGCCGGCCTACGGCAGCCGTGAGGTCGTCGTGGTCTTCGGCAACTTGGTCACAGCGGACCCGGGCGACATCTTCGCAACGATCGCCACGCTCAAGCGCGAGAACATTCGCGTGTCCTTTATTGGCATCGGCGCCGAGATGCACTTGCTGCGCAAGATCGCGGACGAGACGCAGGGCACGTACCACGTGGCCATGGACGCAAACCATTTGCAGCACCTCATGACGGCGTTCACGTTCCCGTGCCCGACGATCGCGTCGGCGGCCTCGCGCTTTGCGACGCTCGTCGAAATGGGCTTCCCACAGCGACGCAGCGGCGCGCTCTCGCTCTGCACGTGCCACCAGGCGTTCACGACCGTCGGGTACTTGTGTCCGCGCTGCAAGTCCAAGAGCTGCGACCTGCCGACCATGTGCCAGGTGTGCAACCTGCCGCTCGTCTCGTCGCCGCACCTCGCGCGCTCGTATCACCACCTCTTCCCCGTTGCTAAGTTCGAGAAGACCGTGCTGCAGGACGGCATGGCGCTGCTGCGTAAGAAGTGCTTCGGCTGTCTGCTGCCGCTCGCGCACGACGTCGAAGGCGCTGCGTTCTCATGCGGAACCTGCAGTAGCGCCTTCTGCAGCGACTGCGACATGTACATCCACGACTCGCTGCACAACTGCCCCGGGTGTTGCTAGCGACTGGCTCATACTGCATAGTGCAAGAGAGAGGAAGAGAGAGAGAGGTCGCTATGGAGCGGAATGGTTGGTTGCTTATCGGGGAGGTGATGCACGATGGATGCTGCAACAAATCGTTTGGACGCTGCATCTTTCAACATGTATGCAGGACGTAACTTGCTGAATGGGACGATACGCAAACGCCTCAGAAGATCGCCAAGTTACCATGAGATACCAAAGTACCAACATGATTCGTTAGCGACCTATTTTGGGTCGATACGCTAAGTAAACTTATCGCACCTGACAACCTCGGAGTAGGCATCCCCGGGACCGGAGCTCT